>JAHWFP010022451.1:7713-33230 GCA_023313725.1 Lithobius niger | reverse complement strand
CGAGAGAGTGATACCTCACCATCCATTCGAAATATATGCTGAGGG
Source organism: Lithobius niger (assembly GCA_023313725.1). Lineage (NCBI taxonomy): Eukaryota > Metazoa > Arthropoda > Chilopoda > Lithobiomorpha > Lithobiidae > Lithobius > Lithobius niger. Next base: position 33,185 of record JAHWFP010022451.1, on the reverse strand, counting down.
AACACTACCTGTCTTTAACACGAAAGTGAACTGAGGAAAAAGAGCTGAGTGAAAATACCGATTGAAAAAAAAACACTTATAAAACAGAGGGCAATGCAATCTTCTCCTAAAATAACCTTCAAATGTAATGATAAAGGAGATCGTTGCACACAGCTTTAGATCGAGATTAGTAGGTGCCTTTTGATAAACGTAAAGTATTTGTGCCATGGCTAATAAAAACAATGTTGCACTGACTTAAGTCTACACATAGGTTGCCCATATAATTAGTGATGGGACCGTCCTCTAAGGAGCATTAACCTCTACGGAGGGTTATGGTAAGACATTCACTGTCAATAAAGTGAACTGAAAACTTGCGTTCGTTTTTATACTATGTGTAATGCTCAAGTCAGATGCGTCGGGGGTGAGTTGGAGCGAATTCACTAAAAGATTTGCACTGAAATGAGGTTGCAACTTCCAAACAAGCAAGAAACGGAACAGCATCCCGAAATTTGTACTTCCTCGTCGGTTACCAACTGACGCAATGCAACTTGATGTCTGCCCTGAACAAACAATCATTGCAACCATTTTTTTTTGGTGGGGGGGGGATGTATCGGTTTTTTCCCGTCTTCGTATTAAACGTCATGTGCCTTTCTTCCTATTTTTTTTTGTTTATTCTTTTTTTTTTATATCTCTTAGGTCGCAGTTGCGTCGCTTACGGAAATAGATCGTTCCAAAAAGTCTGATATCCTCAAAAATGACTCCACCTATCCGTGCGATTGTCGTGCACGCGTTTTGCTTTTTGCTTACGCCCGAGGGGGCAAACAGCCATTTTAGTAAGAACTCTTTCCGCTGTATTTCAATGGGGTGGGGGAAGAAGGGGGGTGGGGGCGGCGAAAAATAGACTCGGGCAAGTCATGAGTTTTGAATAAGTCTATGACAATAGAGAATGAAAGCGTTGGTTTTTGGCTTTATTACAGGAGAACGCCCGGAAGCTGAGCTGTTATGCGACGCAACAAAACGACGCCCTTTGGGTAGCACAAGACACAAAAATGGAGGGCGACTAAGAACGAGGAAAAAATGGCTTCGATGTATGTACACCGCACAATGAAACGAAATATTCCACGTCCATGAAACGGATTTCTTCGACGAGACACCAGCGCCATTATTATTTTCAAGAAAGAAAGTGTCGGTGTGGGATACACGTGAAAACCTGGAAAAATCCTGAAAATTTAAAATGGATTTCCTCCATGCCTTGAAACAAGACTGAATCGTTGAAAAGACTGGACGTTTTTCTTCGTTTTCTTAAAAAAAAAACCCGTGAAGACAGGTTCAAATCTATCTAAATAATAATGCTGGAAGCCGGCTAAAAGGAAGGCTAAAAGGAAAACCGGAAGGACAACAATCACTTCTCCCTTCCTCACTCCCGCATTGCAAATGCACTCTCCCATTCTACCTGCATTGAAAGAGGAGGCGGGCATGAGTAGTCGATCAATCTGACAAGTCTCATCGGGAACAGTGCCGGGAAAATGTCCTGGGAAATGTGTCCGTAAACTTGATTCATGACCGGCCCCGTGCGTAGCACGGGCTTCCTCTGGTATATATATATTTCGCTTAGGTGCAGACTTGATGATGAAGGTGAGGGATCATGACGTCCGACCAGAAGCGAGCAGGACATTCGGCCAGAAGCGAGAAGGCGAGCAGCCTTTGCATTCCAGCGCGGGAAAAAGGTGGGGGGGGGGGGCCCCCGGGGGCCGGTTACGGTGGAGAGCGTGAGGAGGTGGCTGTTTGCTAGAACGGCGTGTGTTATGCCGGGGTCAGCTAGTATGGTTTGAAATTGTTGATCAAACCATTGTTCATCAACCATTAACCCGTTCGTTCATCAAACTTTTTGGAACTTTTGGATTTAGACGTTTCGTAAAACAGAAATGGTGACAGTTTGGCGTTTTTTGGTGGATATTATATCAATCACGGACGTTGGAGCCCGTATTTATTACTTAAAACTGGATGGAAAGCCAATGGGCTCGAGATGGGTTAAATAAATACAGATGCAAACCTATTTACGTTGCCTTTTGGACTTACATGTCAGACTGCCTGAGCGGGAAATCGAGCCCACGACCGTTGACACGGTCCCGTGTCAGTATGGCTCAGCGGTAGGACCTCGGCTTTTGATTTTAAAGGTCGTGGGTTCGATTCCCCGTTCAGGCAGTCTGACAATAAAGTCCAAAAGGAAACTTAAATAGGTTTGCATACTTATTTGCTATTTATTAGTTACATTTGCAGTACACACACTAATTCATGTGTAATATTAAGCGGTATCCACCATTTATTACTCACATTTTCAGTATCTAACAGTAAAAAAAAAAAAATACGGTATCTATTTATTTTGACATTTGCCAAACATGCAGCGTTTTTGATGAAATTTTGATGCAAATATTCATTAAAGGTCCTAAACTATTTTGTTCGTCAAAGGTCCTCAATCCAACTCTGATGACATTTTGATCCTCAACCGTCCTCAACCATTAATTTCTTCATGAAAGGTCCTTAATGACATTTTGGCGAAATTTTGATGAAACTGATGAAATTGTTCATCGAAGGTCCTCAACCAGTAAACCACCAACCAACACGTGCAACCTTTTTAGGTATCGTAGTGATTAAAGACGGACAGCCAAAGGCTCAACAAGAGTTAAATAAATACAGATGCAAACCTATTTACGTTGCCTTTTGGACATAAACGTCAGACTGCCTGAGCGGGGAATCGAACCCACGACCTTTGAAATCAAATCAAAGGCCCAGGTCCTACCGATGAACCATACTGACACGGCCAAAAGGAAACGCCCATAAGAAGCATTTAACATGTGTATGTATATACATATAAACATACACTTATTGATAATACACGAATTAATAAAATTGATAATAATAATGACATTTTTGTTTCCACGTACAAGGTGGAAAAAGGAGCAGGAAGGGTCGGTTTAGGTTCACTGGCACCTGTCCAGCGTTAAAAAGAGCAAAAGAGAGGAGAACATATTATGTAAACCCAGCAATCGTTGCATAAAAGAAAACAAGGAAAAAATACAAAGACCAGAGGCAGACACTACGCCGAAACACACAAAAACAACAAACAAGCATGCAGGGTAAAAACAACAAAAGAACATGGCAAAAATCAGTTTCCTTCAGACCCAGCTTGAAAATACGCAAATTTGTGGACTCCATCTCACCCGACGATAAACAGTTCCAAGGGTGCACCATACGATTAGAGAAGAAATACCTTAATTAGAGACGAAATACCAACAATTAATGGATTTGATAACAATATTGAAAATTATTAAAAACTGATTTAAAACTAAAACTGGCAATAGACCGTGGTTGTTTTCATGATGTTTTAACTAATTTTTTATTCGAGGTCTTCTCATCGGCAAGTCTTTATGACGTCTGACCCGAGGACAGGGTTTTTTTTAAATCACACTTTACGGGTCACTCAAGGCAAAGTGACTGGGAGTGGCGGGAGGGGGGGGGGGGGGCGGATGTCCTTTTGTGTTGGGCAGTGCGCCTGTTAGCATTAAGCATATGATTACGCATTAAATGAAAAGTATTCTGTTGTTTTTTTGGATGGAACTTGAATCAATTTTTCCAATGCTTGCAAAAAAAGGTGGGGCAGGTAGAGCGGAAGGGCAATATTTAACTCAGGTACCTTTACAAATTCAACTACGTGTAAAAAAAGGGAGGAAGGGAAGGAGAGGGACGGGTAGGTGGACGAGATGGAAAGGGTAGGGAGAAGATGGTAGAAAAGGGAGCTAGGAGAGAAAGGATTGGGAGAAAGGGGGAGTATTACTGGAAAACAGGGAGAGCGGAAGGACAATGTTTAATTCAGGTACTTTTGCAAATTCAACTACGTGTAGAAAAGGGGAGGAAGGGAAGAGGAGGGACGGATAGGTGGACGAGAAGGAAAGGGAAAGGGGAGGGATAAGATGAAAAAAAAGGAAGCTGGGAGAGGGGAGGGAAAGGATTGGGTGAAAAGGGGAGTATTTAATAAAATAATTGAAAAAAAAATTGCAAAATACTTCAGTATGCCTGCTCAGCTCTTATTTTTAGTCTTTACAATTTTTAACAGTGTTTGCGCACTTATCGAGGCGAGGGAAGGAAATAAAAGCTTCATAGCTACAGAAATAAAATCCAGTTTATTTAACATCCGATTTCAAACGTAAAGCGGTTTGGAAAGCTTCATTGATCTACATATGAATTAATAATAAGTTAATATTTGGCTTTATTAAGGGTATTCATCCGCTTGTTCGGTGGTGGAATGTAGACCAATTCTCGAATGCGTCCCATGTTTGAATGCAAAAAAAAAAGTGGAAAAAAGGTGAGGGGGTAGGGGAGGGGGGCCGGGTGGAAGGATATACTTGAACTTTATTTAGGCTAAAGAGGAACTTGAGATTTAATGCCTTGATACGGCGTTGTCTAATTGTGATTATTCTTCGAGGCCTACTTAAAAACAAGGATAGAATTAGATTTTTTATTGTTGTTAAGAGCAAATTGTTGTGCTCCTGAAGGAAACTAAGCACAATTTACCCACTAGGAAACACGATTAAAAACACGTTTCTGATGGCGAGAAAACCACAATGATATATTCAAACACCGATGTTAATTTTCGACGAGAAATTTATCGTTCTGGTCGCCGAAACACAAACCAACAGACCACGATAACATTGCGCACTTAAAGGGCAATTAAATCCATTTTAACATGCATGTTTGACTTTTGGATCACTTACAGAATAACTAAACACAAGAATTGCGGCAAGAATACGTTACTCACGTCCGATATAACAATTTAATTACTGCATCACCAAAACACGACACGGAGATCGCCATTGTTTTGCTGGAACGCTCAGAAATTAATGCCGACAGATGTCACTTTTCGAATTCGACTCGCAGCCGATTGAGGTAGCTGTATTGACTGTGAGGAGCTCAAGCGTCTGGCGGCCTTAGCTGGCCGACAGTGGTAGTGGCCACCTAAGGCCGTCAGACGCTTGAGCTCCTCACAGTCAATACAGCTATCTCAATCGGCTGCAAGTCGAAATCGAAGAGATCCGTCTGTCGGCATTAATTTTTTACGCGTGCCAGCAAAACAATGGCGACCTCCGTGTCGTGTTTGGTGATGCAGTAATTAAATTGTTATATCGGACGTACGTAACGTATTCTTACCGTAATTCTTGTGTTTAGTTATTGTGTAAGTGATCCAAAAGTCAAACATGCATGTTAAAATGGATTTAATTGCCCTTTAAGTGCGCAATGTTATCGTGGTCTGTTGGTTTGTGTTTCGGCGACCAGAACGATAAATTTCTCGTCGAAAATTAACATCGGTGTTTGAATATATCATTGTGGTTTTCTCGCCATCAGAAACGTGTTTTTAATCGCTGACCCTATCAACCACTTCACGCGGGAGCATAAAATTCCCCCAAAAAAGTAGGATGTATATTGCGGAAGAAATGATTCTAAAGTTTTTGTAAAATTTCTTGTTTCCTTACACGGTATTAATTTTTGGCATTACCGCTTTTGAAAAAGTAAATGAATCGCAAAGCACAGGGAATAATTGCAAGGTAGTAAGCCAAACAGAGTGCAACAAGATAAAAACAACGACGTTTAGGACGTGTGGACCTTCCGTCTTCAGGTTTCCTAAAATATTTATAATTTTATGGTAAAAAAAACTAAGTCGTCAATAAAACATCATACATTTTTTGTTTACAGAACAAAAGTCTCGTGCAGCAAGGCTAAATCTGGAATCTCTTGTCATTCTCACCCATAATCCCCCAGTTCATAATCATCTCTTTCCTGAAGGTAAATACCTCAAAAAATATTTCCCTATCTTTTTGTTCTTACATTGTAAACCAAAGTCTCATAGCAGAAATGAAGCAACCGCAACATACGACCCCCGGAAGGGGAACAATAAACGTGAAGGTGAAACTGGGGCGTTGTTGCCCTGAAAAGAAGTTGAAATTGGCACATTGTTACCTCGACTAACAATTTGCTCTGCGCGGTCATCGAAAAGGCATGTCTTAAATGACGTCATGTACGAAGGACAGTTATTTTTCTCACGATAATGGGAGTGGGGAAGGGCCTGAACGGGGAATGCCCGTTCGTGGGGCAGTGCTTAAGTTACAGCCACTATTTCATTACGATATTGCTTTGCGGAGGGAGAGGATTGACGGAGAGGGAGAGTGTTCCACAAATAAAAATTGACTGTTGCAGTGAACGATCAGGCAGCACCGATCAAATACGGGGAAACAACCACGGGTCAAACAAATCCCCGGGCGAAGCCGGGTACGATGCTAGTACATTATAAACCAAAATCTCATAGCAGAAACGAACACAACGACGACGACGATCCCCCAAAAGGGAACCCTTACAATGAAAACTAGCGATCTGTGTCAATTCTTTGGCTAGAAGTTGAAACTGATACGTTGTTGCCTTGAAAAGAAATTGAAATTGGCACATTGTTGCCTCGACTAACAATTTGCTCTGCGCGGTCATCGCAGAGGCAGGTCTTAAATGATGTCATCTTACGGACCGCTCAAGCCAAAGCGATAAAGTGGGAGTGGGGAGAAAGGCCTGAACGGCAAATGCTCGTGTGCAAAATGGAATCGAAAGTGCCTGTCCAAGAAGCAAAATTGCCTGTCGCGTTCAACGTTTACGTCACGCCGACCGAAAACTGTGAAACAACCACGGGCGAAACAAAACCCCGGACGAAACCGGGTACAACTGCTAGTAATTAATAAGTTTCAGCTTAACGACTTCGCACATATATCAACAAGCTGCATCATACCGGTAAAATAGACGTGCTAAACAAGTTGACTGCCCGATACAAACACGTGATTGCACTTTGTACCAAAAATTTGGTCTTTCCTCGTTGGTTCCGAAGGGAAACAACGGTTTTCACTTTTCCACCTCCTAACTTGCCATTTTTGAGTGGGGGATGGGTGAGGTTTTTGAGTTTTATGATGTTTTATTAGTGTCTGGTTTTTGTTGCCATTTATAGACCAGTGACACGACGTAGTATTATTGTATATAACTCTATGCTGGAGCCTCAATGGGTTAGCTGCAAGGGGCACTGCAGAGAGAAACAGAAGGGCGTCATACTGAAGCCGATGCTGTGAAGAGTTGATTTCTTAGACCTAAAACGCGCGATTTTTGTTGTTTGGAGAAAACAACGTTATTTTAAGCCTAAGAAATCCGCTCTTCCGTTGTTTTTTCCCTCCATTTTTATGTAGTGCACCTTGTAGTTATGCCCTCCAAAACCCATACTGGTGCCAATATGGCGGCAAATGTCACTGTTCTATAGAATGCATGACTTGGTTTTTTTACCATGAAATTGTAAATAATTTAGGAAACCTGACAACGGAAGGTGCACACTTCCGAAATGTCGTTGTTTTTATCTTATTGGACTCTTGTTTGGCTCACCATCTTGCAATTTGAGAAAGTAGCTAATAGACTTCTTCGACGTAACTAAATGAAATAATAACATTTGATCGTCGAATTGAAATCCTAACGATAACACGCAGCCGTAAAAACGAAAGGATTTTAGCTACGTTTAAAATAGTCTCGTCGCATTGTTGCATGAATGAATAGACATACCGTCGAACCAAATTCTCCATTGGGCCTATCTGCTACTTAACGAAATTAAAGCTGCAGTTAAAAAAATTAGGCCTAAAATCATGTTACCACGGCAACATCAAATTGCTACGAGTCGCTGCTGGCTTCATCAACAGCGTCTCTCCCGTCACTTCCCTACTTACCACTGATCTATATAGGCTACGTTGCGCCTTACGTTGTAACACTACAACTGTGTGCCCGGAGGCGTACCGTGTTGGAAAATTGAATAAGCTTACTATACAATCTAAATCTCCGTTAGCTGATACTTACGAAATTATAGCTGCAGGTAAAAATTATGCATAGATGCTGATATTTATGCCTAAAATGTAAAATAAGCTTAAAGGATTAACACATTTTTAACCGGGAATTCTGATGGTTACTATTTTTAGATTATATAATACGAGATAGCTGTTGCAATACGTGATAGAGGTGTGCGTCTCACCATTGGTAGTGGCGGCAGTGTACAGAAGACCGGCTGCGCCTAGGTAGTCGCTGTAGTCGCTTGTTTAATACCATAACAGAAATTGTATACACTTATAATCAAACACATTTTGTACGTAACATACAACAATTTATAGAATTTTATAAAATAAGCCTACTCCTGTATGTGACACCGGTCTAGTGAAAACCATATTTTCACTCTGCCTCGTTTGTTGTCGCATTAGTGTTTTGTGCCCGTTGCACCCCAGAGGTTGAGTGCACATATTTAGTATCCCGTGAACAGTACATAACGTAATGTTTTGTTTGTTAGATGATTGGTACTACTAATCGACATTACCCTTCACCTTGCCGGTAGCGCTCGCCCGTTTTCACTGGTACCGTGCAAAGAATGAACATGCTTTCCCCATTGCAAAGACTTAACACGCTCGCCCCATCGTCTTCATTTTCTACATTTTGGATTGGTCGTTACAATGATTGTCTTTCTCCATTAGTTGACCTCGCGTGTACTCCGGCATGAGCAAAATGTGTATACAGATATATTATAGAATTTACGTGAAGTTACTGTCAGATCGTTAAAGATACACTCCGCCTGCCTTATAACAGCTACGCGACGATCGTCACATGCGCATGTTACCATCACACCGTTTCGTGTGACTCTGTGAGACTCTGCGAGACTCTGGATACAAGACCAACTAAGATAGTAGACGAAACAGCATAAATGCAAAACTTGGGTCGGCGCCAACCGGAATGGTTTTCGTATTTTAACATCGCAATTTATAATTTTTTAGGCTAGTATTTTATAATTTTTCTTCGGCCATCTATTTGCATAAATATTTTTAATTTTTACCGCGTTAGTCCTTTTATATTTTCGATCTCATGGTAATTATTAGCAAATTAGTACATCCACACACACACACAGAGATGAAACGTCATAGTTATTGTAAGCACGCAAAGGATCACATAACCGCAGGATGCTATTAAATTAGTTCCGAATATTCAACAGAAAAGCTCGTAGACGACACATTTTAAAATGACGGATTTTTAGCACGGGGGTTGACTAACGGTGAGTATATAGAACTTTGGGGCCGTACTTGATGGGGAGGATCAAGAATAATGGGGCTGTGGGAGGAATATACCTTTAAGCAAAATTCCTCTTTGGGCTAAAATTGTCCTGTAAGCCAAGATTGCTCGTTAAGCCAAAATTACTACCAAAATTGCTCTTTAAGACGAAATTGATCGTTAAGCCAAAATTACTACCAAAATTGCTCTTTAAGACGAAATTGATCGTTAAGCCAAAATTACTACCAAAATTGCTCTTTAAGACGAAATTGATCGTTAAGCCGAAATTACTACCAAAATTGCTCTTTAAGACGAAATTGATCGTTAAGCTGAAATTTGATTTTCTTTGCGTGTTTCCCTCACAAACAGAGCCTTGTGAGTGTATGATTTGTCTTCCCTCTCCATTGTCTATGGCCGAGTGAATTTCGGTCGAATGGAGCCCTGTCCACGGTCGTGACCTTAATAACGGGTTCAGTGAGTTATCTTTATGCCAGTGGAGGATGTGGCCATAGTGATTAAGGCGCTATGCAAGTGATCTGGGGGCGAACTGGGTAGCCGGTTGGAATCCGGGTCATGCCACTCCGACGAAACATAAGTGCATAAAGATGGCTCACTGAACTACGTTATTTCTAGTGTATGATTTTCGCTATTGGCTAATTTTCAATTTCCCTTAATATTTTTTCCAGCGATTTATGGCTGTTTATTTCCCTCACACCACACCTTGTTGGGTGTTACAAAACCAGATCTTGTGAGATGAGATTTGCTTTTTTTGTATTTAATCTTGTTACTTGTGCTGTGTAATTCCTTAAGCCCAAATTGTTCTGTGAGCCAAAACCGATCGTTACGGACGGATTCTTTATTCACGTCGAAAGATGACGTAACTTCCGCTCAACCAATACGTTTTGAACGAAAATAAAAAAAAACAACGAGTCAACGAATCAACCTATAGGGATTAATAAATATGTTCAAGCAAATGGTGGGATAATTCGTCGAATTCTTGCCTCTCTTTTGGAGGAAGTTTAGAACTCTGCGTTGAGTTTGCTGTGTTTTGATGTACCAAACTGTCTGTAACAGTCTCCCCGGTTTCGGTGGATTCGGTGATAGTTTCGGAAGGTATCGTGTATCAGTGACCAGCAACAGTGAGTGCTAACTGTAAACTGTTTGTCTGCTATAAGCGGAAACCCATTTTTGCGTGTGTCCTTCCATCGAACGGAATTGATTGAGTTTACATTTGGAGTATTCTTGCGAGCGGGTACTGCACCACGTCGTCTCCCCGCCTCCTTTAACTCTCGATATAGCGATGTCCGTGTAGTAGGGTAATGATGGTGTCTATAGTTCATAAACAAACCGTAGATGACGTCACGTCGTGTCGTCACAGTTACGTCACCTAAAAATGAGTAAATGAGATCTGGACGTGTGGGTGTGCATCATCCTGTGAGTGGATACCGTCGAGTAGGTCGGTGCCAGCTTTTGCTGGTTTGTTCGCTATAAGCGAATGCACATTTTTGCGTATACATGTCTTTCCATCGAACGAAATTGATCCATTTTACTTTCTGATGTTTTTGCGAGTTGATATTGCATTCCATTCCTCGAGTCCTATTTCAGGAAACGCAATAATGTATCCGTATGCGTTTTGCATCGTGTCTGTCTACGTTGTCGTATGTTTTTATGTTTTTTCTTTCTGCGCTTTACAAAGCGAATGTTTGAGAGTAGGGGAGAAGCTTTAAGCAGATTGCAGACAATCGTGTTTGAAATGCCTCTAGAAAATGCGATTTGTAACCTGCGCAATATACGTCTTTCAAAGCGAAGTTGGAACGAGTGAAGTGTTTTTTTTTTTTTGGGGGGGGGGGGGGGGGAGGCCGTGGGGCTTTGGCGTTGGGGGGTTGGGGGTAGATTCTTCTTGGCTCCTTTGTTTAGACACGTGATGTTGAGTCTGTACCTAAGTGGATGTGTACTCTGTTGGAGGTGTTTTGTTTTTGGAAACACTGTAACAACACGGTACTTATAGGGTACCTCTCCCTGATTCAAGCGAGCTAAAATCAACTACTGGACTGTCGCTCTGCAGAACGAGACTAGCCCATTGGTTAGACGTCGAATAGCTTGATATGCAGAATGAAGGTGCGGTAACAGATTATAAAAAGGGCAAACCAAGCAGTGCTACAGAAAACAAACGGCTAAAGTGACTACCTAGTCGCACCGGTCTTCTGTACACTTTCGCCACTTCCCTTATATGTTGAGGCGCACACCTCTTATCACTCGCTGCAACAACGATCTTCTAATATATAATCTAAAAGCAGTAACCATCGCAATTGCCAGTTAAAAATAAGTTAGCTTAGGCCTATTTTACATTTTTTTGGCGTAATTGTCAATAGTGGTCGTCTATATCTGGTATTCCATTCCGAAGTTGAAAAAAAACGACGGACGGACGGACAAAGTCGTTGCAATAGTTTTCTCAACCGGTACGGCTGTACAGAAGACTTAAGCCCTAACCAAACTGGATGCTCGGGTCTGCACGGCGACGCAGTATGGTGTAAAAAATACTTCAATATTGGTCGTTAAACGCAACACCACCCATGCATACGATTGCAGCAATTTTGACCTTGTAGGCACGTATAGTTACGCATCGCTTCGCACGAAATTTTCTTCTGTCTGGAGAGGGCTAAAGAGGTGAACTACGTTTCGAAAATTATAAATTTTCGTCTTCAGGTTTACAAATTTAATTCATGGTAAAGGCCAATAAGTCATCCTAGGTTTAAAAGTACAACTGCAGCGATTTAAAAAGCCAAAAAGGCCACCAATTACTCCTGTCAGAAGCGGCAGAAACGGTTGCCGAAACGCACAATACAACTTGCTCCTCTGGGAAGCCAAGTCGCAAGCACCTTTTTTTAAAATTTACTGCAGTTGTGGTTTTAAACACAGGACGATTTAGTGGCCTTTGCCACGTTTTAAATTTGTAAATTTGTACACCTGAAGACGAAAACTGATAATTTTCTAAACGTTGTTTGCCTATTTTTCTAGCACTGCTTTGGTTTGCCCATTTTAAAATCGAATAGCTTGACGCAAGGTTATACGGGGTGTCCCAACAGTCTTAATAACACCCTCACAACTTTTTAAGGGTTTTTAAAAAAAATAGTGAAACTCTGGCAATGTAAGTTTGAGTAAAGGATCTACCTTTTCGTACAACCGGCATTGCGCCCGCCCCTCTTGGGGCCCCAACTCAGAAATTTTCAATGGAATGAGAGGTTAAGGAATACCTTATTTGAAAGGTCTTCATTAGGGGAGTAAACTGCCGCAATGATAGCTTCGATACGATGAACCCATCCAAATGGCAGCCAGTCAAACATTAGGAATTTCCTCTGCATCCCTATATGTGTTACTCAGGCCAAAGACGTCGTATAGGGACGTAGGTGGCTGCAAAATGCTTCGTTCAATTTAGTTGGTTCATACCTACAACGTCTTTTGCGATTTGAAACCCAGAGTGTGGGCATCAGTGTCAACACCCCCCCGCCTCCCCCCGGGAATGAAACAAAGCAAAATCCAATTAAACAAGAGATTAATAAGCATCAGTATTTTGTCACTATCATTTCACTCGCTGAAAATAGATGTGGCAGCGATTATTGCTAATTTTTCTTCTCTTGAGAACGTCGAGTGAGACATCGCCGTTTCTAAACTGACAGGTTTTGACGACGTTGCGGGGCGTGGCTCAGAGGAATCCGTCCACTCCTCCCTCAAGTTTAGAAACATAACCCGCACTCTTCTGTCGAGGTTGCGCACGGTTTCTGTGTATTGAGCAGGTACCCAACTGTCAACAGAAGCGTCTGTATGATTCGGATACAGGTTGATAGTTTTGCCCACAGAATAAAGAAGTCTCTCAGATACGCCACTCGTAACTCAGCTAGCGCTTCAAACATGGTCCCTCGTTTCAGCAACGCGTCGGGGTGATGACGTAACACCTCGCACTTTATTCGACAGATGTCACTAGAAGAGTGAAATGGAAACGCCGAAAAGAAGCGAAATAAATAAGAAATTAGAAGGTAAAGCGTTAAACTATCAAAAAGTCAGCCTTTACGATTGGCTTTATTGGAACACACTAGTGTGAGAAAGAAAGAAAAAAAATACAACTTTCACAACTCGGACTCGAACTCTCGTGATTAACGTAGCTTGTTTGATTTGTTCTGTAAACGTGCCGACGCATCTGCTCGCGATCGTACTGCGCATGCCCGCGTATTTATTATGGCGGAATTTCTAATTATACCCAAAGCTCCTCGCGGGCGATCGCTGCGCCTACTGGCGAATCAAGTGCGAAGCATGACTTAGCAAAAAAAAATGAGGCCTAACTTTGCCGCGTAGTGTCGTATCTGTGCGCTGTAGTGTTCTTTAATTTGTGGTTTTGCCAAGACCCGATGAGCTATCCGTGGCATTGCCACGACGTGACTACTTATTCGTTTGTGTATTAATTGACTCAGACGATTTCCCGCGTTACTGCTGTAACGAGGGTATGACTGCAAGGAGGGGATGAGAAAGGGGGGAGTTAGGGTGGAGGACCTTTTTGAGCCGATTTTTACTTTTTATTTTACCGTTTTTCTCTCTCTTTCCCAAGAGTTTGTTTCCAGAATTTCCTTAATGTTTCTCGTCTTTCTCGTGATGTCAGATGGGATTTTTCTGGTCTCGTCCGCTAACTCCTCACGGCCTGGCTATGTTTGTTCCCAACGTTGAACTGAAACAGGCTCAAATGAAAATAAAAAAAAATAAAAAAATAAAAATGAAGAGAGAAAAAGGCGAAAGGAAGTAAAAAAAAAAACACATCTTTTTAAGGAATTGGATTTGAGACATGAGGCTCTGATCTCGAGGATGCGAACCCACTTCCTCTCCTCCTCTGGCAGCAAGCCCCCCCCCCCCTCCTTTTCCTCCCCCCCCCCCACCAAACCGGACGGGCATCCCCCCCCCTCCCAACGGCTACCCTTCCCATCACCTGCCCTCACGCTAACACATAACACACTACACTAGCAGTAAGGAAACAAGGTCGATCACGTCGTGAAGGGAGGAAAGGCTTTTCTAAACGCTGGTCAGCGTTCGTTTGATTCGCGGTAACATCGTCAAGACCTCGAGTTAATGATGTAAATAAACCGTAGAGGGATCTCTGAAATTTTCTTTTGGGTGGGGGAAGGGGATACAGTAATAATTAGTTAACCAGAACAGTGGTTAGGAAAATGGAAGGGCATTAATACAACCGCTGACACCAGTCCTTTTCTAAACTATCAAACATAAAATGAGACTAAATGCTGTCATCGCACCAACAACAGCTAGTACTGTAAGTTCCTCGCAAAAATTTGGCGAGAGACAGTAATTTTAACCCACGTTTAAAGCCAGCGACGGTGTTAGACCCAACAACCCACTCCGTGAGGGAATTCCAAGCCAGCACAACCCGAAGAGAAAAACAAAATCTACGGTAGTCCAGGTTGGATCCCAAACGACGTAGCGTTAGTGAGTGTCCTTTAGTCGACGCCACATTATTAAGCTTAAACAATGGGCTATCCACGGCGACGAAACCCCTCACAATTTTGAAAGTCGGGACCAAATCAGCAATTAATCGTAGAAGCTCCTATGGTACCTCCAGATCGAGTTTCATTAATCGTTCATTCGAAGGAAGCTTCCGTATAGTGGAAATACTTCTCGTGAACCTTTGCTCAACAGACTCCAGTCTGTCAATATCCATCAGCAATTACGGGGACCACACCGGGTTAGCATACTCCAGCAAATTGTCGCATGAATGCCTTAAAGGCCCAAACCTTAGTGTCAACAGTCCCAGAAGTAAAACAACGACTCACAACAACCTTAAATTCAGGCCTTAAAATAAAAATTTCTGAAAATTTCATAGAATGGTAATAATACGCATCGGATACATAATATGATCAAAATCCTTCCTCCAGCAAAACTAAAACAATTAATATCTCCGTTCCTACTCAATATTTGTCGACCATACTTGGCCAAAAAAAGTATGGAATATACCTTAAATACCGTCAAAATATTGCACGTAATTTTGATAACTATTCAGATTTAGTCGTTCTGCCACCGTTTCAGAAGAAATTTGCTGCACCTACCTAAAATCTGATACACGAATTAAGCCAACAATTTTGTGGTCCTTCATCCTCAAAGAGACCACTTTTTCAATTAGTCGAGCCATTCCGTAGAGCGGGAATACAGAATGCTTTATTTGAGGCCCTAGTTCTTAGAAACGCCTCTTTGCCCCGCCCCCCCCCCTGAAACCCCCCTCGGGGCGACCCCACAAAGTTGCGCAGATTGGCGGTGGATTGTTCATATGCGAATTTGTCAATTTTTTACTGCATTACGCTATCTTCTTTACTTCTCGAGTTATGGCACTGTAACGGGTTTCGTGATACACCCCCCAAACGGCAACGTTAAATTTGCATCTGTATTTATTCAGAAGTCTGAGGGATAATCGTTATTTATATCCGGGGAGGGGGGGGGGGGAAACGCAGGAAATTAAGGGAATTCATGAATTTTTTGGACCTTCACAAGGAGGGGAGGTCATACCATTTTTCTGGTCCCGTCAAGAGGGGTGGTCAAAAATACACTGACCAAACTGGAAGAAAACGTCATTTTTGGACCTCAAAATTGTCACTTTCAGCAGTCAAAATTTCTAAAAACGCCTCAGCTTCTGGGGGCAGACCCCCCCCCCCATGACGTGAGTGTTTAGAAGGTATTGAAGCTATTAGTACCAATACTGCAAGTATAATTTTTACAAAGAACTTTGTAGCAAAGCCTTGGCACCTGGTTTCTTGGCTTCTTCTGTCTTTCAGGTGGTGACTATGTTACGGATGTGGCCAAAAGCGCATATAGTGTGTTCATCAAACTTATTGTATGAATCTCGACAAGAGATGGGTGCAAGGAACATTTTATAGAACATTTTCAACCCAACATGTCTTTTCGCTAAAAACGAGGCACGTTTCCCTACAACTAATGGGTAACTGTGTGGAGAGCTACGTACGTAATTTGGCTGCAGGAAATTATCTGCAGACAGTCTCAATAGGTATACGAAAAGAGCATTTTTGGGGCGGAGTGGGCGGTCACATTATTTTGGACCTTGAGTGGATGGGTGACGATTTTTTCAGGGTTTCGTAGGGGGGGGGGGGGAGATAATCGAAAATTTGGTGGTCACATTTTCATTTCCTCTGCCCCCCGGCCATAAATAATGACCGGACCCTAACAACAAGATATTTCATCGTTGTATATTCTACATTAATAAAAACGAGTTGCAGTGTTGTAAAACGGCCACCCGACCTAGAAGACGGACACCCGTCTAAAGCCCTAACCAGACTGGCTGCTCGCGGTTGCACGCCGACGCAGTATGGTGTAAAAAAGACTTCAATATTCGTCCTTAACGGAACACCAACGACACGATTACTGCAATATTGACCTTGTAGGCACGTAGTTACGCATAGCTTCGCACGAAATTTTCTTCTGTCTGGAGAAGCCTTAATAATAACAGTAACAATGCTGCGTTGATTGTCAACAACATCCGGCCACCCGTCTAACAATAACAGTATTCGATTATTGTAAACGGAATGATTGTTGGCAATAAACTAAAAACTGATTGTTGCCAATAAACTGGAACGATGGATGAGACAATGCTTCAGTTAAGTTATATGCTTCTTAATATTAAACCAGTGGCTAAAGGTTCTGTCGTTGTAGACGATTAAGGTTAAAGGTATAGTGAATCTCCGTTAAAATATTGAAAGCGCTTTACTTGCTGCCCAGAATCAAGTGAAGAAAATTGCCTCCACGAACCCATGGTACAAAGGCGTATTTATTTATTTACGGTGGAAATCCATATGAAAGTGCATGGAGTCCGGGTCAGGTGAGGCGCTGATTGAGTGAACGAAGCGAACAAAAATCAACGTTTGTTTGCCGTGTGCGCAAACTAACAACGTAACTTTCAATGAATAAAACAATGCTTCACGTATGTGCAACTTAATATTGCACTGCCGGCGAAAGGATCTGTCTTTGTAGATGATTAAAATTAAAAGATTAGTGAAACTCGGTTAAATATGGAACAAAATGAGTTTGTTAGCCAGCGTGCTCAAAAATACATAGACGGCATGTATACGGCATACACGCCTTTCACAACAAACGCATGACAGCGCAAACCTTCCCAATGTTGCAAACGGTGAATCAAACACCACACCCGTGCACCATCCTTCACCGCTTGCTAACGGTTCTGTCATTGTGGATATTGCAATTAAAAGGATTAGTGTAACTCGGTCAAATCTTGAAGAAAAAAAATGACAAAACCATCATTGAAATGTCGCCGTCCGGTGGAAATGTTCATATGAAAAGTCCATGGAGTCTGGGTATAAGGGGTAGTGCTCAATGAGTGAGCGAAACGAATGAAAAACGGCGTTTGTCAGCCAGTGTGTGCCAAAATACATAAACGGTTTACACGTCTTCCGCAACAAACACATGAGAGAGGAAAGTCGTCCCAAAGTTTGCTAATGGTGCATCAAACACCACCCGTGCACATAAACATTGGCGTGAAGCCTTACAAAAGTTACGAGTGGGTATGGCATAGTACAAACTAGTATACCTACTTAATGTAGCAATCTAATTTATTAAGCATGTCAATCAGAAAAGCATATACAATTTGTACGCCAGACTTTTCAGAGTACGGACCCAGGTTATTTTAAGTCAGATAACGCTACTTTGATTACGTCCGTTACTCTGTTATTGACGTTTAGGGTTAGGACGAGGTAGTATCACGTTTGGTAATCCGGTGTACAAGTGCTTGGCAATCCCTGAGTAATCTGAAGTATTCTTTGGTAATCATGGGTAATCCTAGTAACCACTGGGTAACCCCAGTGATCAGGAGGTACGTAATCCTCAATAATCCGCAATATTCCTGGGAAATCTGATACGCAGGAAACTCAGAAACGCTGGTAATCCGTCGATACGAGGTAACACAGCAATTCAGTAATCCACGCAGTAATCCAAAGTAACCCATGTAGTAATCCAGTAATCTAAAGTATTCCACGCAATAATCCGAAGTAACCCATGTAGTAATCCAGTAATCCAAAATATTCCATTTAGTAACTCAGCAAACCAAAGTATTTCTTCCAGTAATGAGAACTATATCACACAATCTTAGCTTGACAGTCTTGGTAATCCGAGTTAATATTAACAGTTATTCCGGTGTGAATCCACTGGTAATCCCTGGTAATCTACCTTCGTTAAGTAATCCGGCATCCGGCCTACACTTCTTTGTCCACTAAATCGCACCTCGGGCTGCGATGAGAGCCGTTTCTGGGGGAGTCTAACTAGACGTACCGCGGTCGCGCTCTTTGCCAAAAACGCTGCTCGACCAAAATCAGACCTTTTGTCTTTGATCATTTGCCATTTGTGTGGCTGCACTTAGGCTGACCTAAGAGGAGTTCCTTGTCAACAACGACTTTTTCGACCCCCACCCCCCCCCCTCCCCGGACCCAAGAGGAAGACCTGGTCGAAGCCGACGAATCGCCACTTGGCGCAGACGCAATTTGTACCAATTCTGGACCCAATCTTCGATGACGTGTTCACGTGACCCTCAAGCCCTCGAGCTTCCGTCCTCCTTCCTTATATCCACTTCCCTCTCCCCGGCTTTCCTCGACCCATCTTCAGTTCTTTTCCCTCCGAAGTCCGTCCCGATACTTCGATCGACGATAAAGGTCTGGCCGTTTGGGCGTGTTCAACCTAAAGAAAACAGACAAAAAATTCAAAGAACGGTATACCTAATACAGTGTAAAAGCATAAATGAAACTACACAAATTGCCGTAAAGTATAAACAAGCCAAACAGCGAAAATCATACACTAGAAATAACCTACGTTTCGTCGGTGTGGCATGACCCGGATTCGAACTGGCATCCCAATTCGTCCCCACATCACTGACATAGCGCCGCTATCGCTATGGCCACTCGTGCCATAGTGATAAAAGTGCTATGTCAGTGATCTCGGGTAGTAGAGTAAGCCACCTTTACGCACTTACGTTTCGTCGGAGTGGCATGACCCGGATTCGAACTGGCACCCCAATAATTCGTCCCCACATTACTGACATAGCGTCTCTATCGCTATGACCACTCGTGCCATAGTGATAAAAGTGCTATGTCAGTGATCTCGGGTAGTAGAGTAAGCAACCTTTACGCACTTACGTTTCGTCGGAGTGGCATGAACTGGATTCGAACTAGCACCCCAATTCGTCCCCACGTCACTGACATAGCGTCTCTATCGCTATGGCCACTCGTGCATTAGTGATAAAAGTGCTATGTCAGTGATCTCGGGTAGTAGAGTAAGCAAACTTTACGCACTTACGTTTCGTCGGAGTGGCATGACCCGGATTCGAACTGGCACCCCAATAATTCGTCCCAACATTAATAATAATAATAATAATAAGACTTTCTTTGAACCATTTAAAAGAGCAAAGTGGACGTGCAAGGGTCCTGGTGGACCACTAACAGCACGCCAAATTTTAAAAACAAACTTAAGCAAATTCGCATTAGCAAATGCTCGTCGAAATTTAAGAAGAATTAAAAACCGTCTGGGGAGAAGAAAAAGGGATTAAAAAGAAGAAATTTGGAAAGGAGAATAGGGGTGACTGGCCTCAAGGGCAGTTTTCAGGGCGCAATAAGTGTGCCCTTAAATCACACGTATTAAGTTTTTTGCGGAAGATATGTAACGACGGTGCGCGAAACAATGTCATTTGGGAGCGAGTTCCAAACAGGAACCACTCTCAGACCAAAAAATGCCCTCCTGCAATTCAAGTTATACTTGGGATTTACAAGCCTAAAGTCATTTCCCCGGGTTCGAGTCTCAGTACGAAAATCAAAGAGCGGTAAATCGACTGGGAGTAAACAGTGAATAATTTTGAAAGTAAGGATGAGATCAGCCTTCAGACGTCTACATTCGAGGGTGTCGAGTTTGAGTATTTTTAGTCGCTCGCAATAAGGTTTCGTTCCTAGTCCAGGAAATCTTTTTGTATATCTCGTCTGGACCGCTTCGATTTTGTCAATGTCTTTCATAAGTCTTGGTGACCAGATCTGGCTTGCATACTCCAGAACTGGGCGAACATAGATTTTAAAGGCCCAAAGTTTAGTTTCAGAGTTACCCGAGTTAAAGCAGCGTTGAACAATTGCAGCCCTGCGACTGGCCATAGCGGCGATTGGTCACAATGTGTAGTAAATTTGAGGTCATCCTGAAACCAGACACCGAGGTCCTTAAAGCATTTTTTTACGACCTCCAGGCCTGTAGTCTCAAGACTGTAGTTAAAATCAACAGTTTGTTTCCCAAAGGAAAAACTACGGCATTTTGAAGTTGAAAGAGGTAGTTGCCAGGTTTTTGACCATTCGGAAATGGAGTCAGTACAAAGTTGGAGTCTAAGGCTGTCGTCATTAGTGATTATTGGTGAGTGCAGTTTCAAGTCGTCGGCGAATTTCTCTTGAGAAACCATGGAAATTGGGCTGGTTAAGTCATTCAGAAAAAGGACAAATAGCAATGGTCTCAGAACCGACCCTTGGGGAACACCACTAATGACTGGTGACGAATTAGAAAGAACACGGTCTACAATTGTTCGCTGAGTACGACCAGAAATGAAGGCTCCAATCCATTGGATAAGGTTTCCTCCAAATCCACATCTTTTAAGTTTGAAAATTAATTTAGAATGTATGATAGATTCGAAGGCCTTCTTGAAATCGAATAGTATAATGTCTGTTTGGATACCCTGGTCAAGAGCCTCAGATCATTTATCAAGTGCAACCAAAAGTTGGTGTACCGAAGATCGACCGGGCATAAACCCAAATTGGTCATCATGAACGATTTTAAATTTATTGATGTGGAGCATCATACCTTTGTGTATTATCTTTATTAATAAAATCGAGTTGTCGCGTAGGATGGACGGCCACAAGACGGCCGCCACAAGACGGCCGCAAGTAATTGATAGAGCAGATATCCGTTTTCATTGTCGGTCGCTCGCCCTTTTTCTTTGCTACCGTGGGAAGAATGAGCCCGCTCGCCCTCTTGCTGATTGTTGAAGCTTCGTTTATTAATCGAGTTGTCGCGTAGGATGGACGGCAACGAGACGGCCACAAGACAGCCGCCACAAGACGCCCGCAAGTAATTGATAGAGCACATATCCGTTTTCATTGTCGGTCGCTCGCCCTTTTTCTTTGCTACCGTGCGAACAATGAGTCCGCTCGCCCTCTTGCTGATTGTTGAAGCTTCGTTTGTTTAATCCTTCCTTACAATGTCTCCAATGCCTATTTATTTATTTCAGGTGTACAAAGGCGTGATTATTTATTTCCGGTATACAAACGCGTGTTTATTATTTCACATGCACAAAGGTGTATTTATTTATTTCACATGTACAAACGCCTATTCAAACCATTTATGCACGAACGAATCATATGTAATGGAAGTGTATGGACTCCGGAACAAGGGATACGCTCAATGAGAGAGTGAAGCAAACGAAAAACACCGTTTGCTAGCCAGGGTACGCAAAAACACATAGACGGGATACACGCATTCCCTAACAAACACATGAGGAAGGAAATTGGCCCAGTGTTTTTTACGGTGCATCAAACACCACCCGTGCGTAGCACGGGCTTCCCCTAGTAGTTTCCATAATTTTACATGGTACTGTTGTAAGTGAGATTGGCCGGTAATTTGCTGGGTCAGTGGGGTTCCCCTTTTTGAAAATTGGGACCACAATTGCAGTTTTCCAACATGAAGGAAGGATTCCTGTCGTGAATGAAAGAAAAAAAAGATGTTGGAAAGCCTCGGCAACTTGGTCACCAATTTGTTTGTAATAAAATGCTGAAAAGCCATCCGGACCAATTGATTTACTCGGTTTCATATGAGAGATAGCTTTCTTAATATCAGTGAGCCTGAACAGGATATTGGAGCATTGCTGTAAACTCTGCCATGTATGCCCAAGAGCTGTAAGAGGTTCAGTTTTGTCGTCAATCACACCATTTTGGGAAAAGTTTTCGTTTAATGCCTCTGCCTTGTCTTGTGCTTTTATTAGAAGTTTACCCTCCACACCGATTGGGGGAATGGACCGGACTGAATTTGTTTTTAGCTTATAAAAACGAAAAAGGGCAGAGAGGTTTCCTTCTTTTAAATTTTGGGACTCAAGGATGGACGCGAGTTCTTTGACATGGTCAGTATATTTTTTTTTACACTCACAATATTTGATTCTGTTTACGTTCGTTTTACAGGAGCGGTACCTGCGCCATGCATCCAGTTTTTTATGTTTAAGCCTTGTTAGTTTTTATACTGTGAATATTTCTGTTATTCCTTTCTTTTCCCTTCCGTGGAATTGGAGATTTGGTGCAGAGCGCAGTACAACCGCGGATTACAACCAGAAAGTGTTCCCATGCCTCGTTCACATCAGAGAAGCCACCCAACTCTTCTCCCCAATGTCATTACTGACATAGCGTCTCTATCGCTATGGCCACTCGTGCCATAGTGATAAAAGTGCTATGTCAGTGATCTCGGGTAGTAGAGTAAGCCACCTTTACGCACTTACGTTTCGTCGGAGTGGCATGAACTGGATTCGAACTAGTACCCCAATTCGTCCCCACGTCACTGACATAGCGTCTCTATCGCTATGGCCACTCGTGCCAAAGTGCTATGTCAGTGTGATCTCGGGTAGTAGAGTAAGCAACCTTTACGCACTTACGTTTCGTCGGAGTGGCATGACCCGGATTCGAACTGGCACCCCAATTCACTAATATCACTGTCATGCCTTTATCGTTGTGGTCACTCGAGCCATAGTGATAAAGAGGCTATGTCAGTGATCTGGGGTAGTAGAGTAAGCCACCTTTACGCACTTACGTTTCGTCGGTGTGGCATGACCCAGATTCGATCTGCGCCCCAATTCGTCCCGAGTTCACTGACATAGCGCCTTTATCGTTATGGCCCCTTGTGTCATAGTGATAAAGGTGCTATGCCAGTGATCTGGGGGTAGTACAGTAAGCCACCTTTATGATTTTAAGTTTCGTCGGAGTACCATGACCCGGATTCAAGCTGGCAAATAAAGTAGTACAGTAAGCCACTACTGGAGTGGCCATACAGATAAAAGCTCTATGTTAGTGATCTGGGGTAATACAGTAAACCGCTTTTAAACACTTACGTCTCCTCGGAGTTCCATGACCCAGATTCATACTGGCTACCGAATTCGTCTCCACTTTTAACGCTGTGGCCATAGCGATAAAAGCGCCATGTCAATAATTTTTAGGGACGAATTGGGTTGCCAGTTCGATTCCGGGTCATGCCACTCCGACGAAACGTAAGTGCATAAAGGTGGCTACTGTACGACTTCATTTGTTGTGTATGGTTTTCGTTGTCTGGCTCGTTTTCTTCTTTCCTTTTTTTTAAAATGAACGCATTTTATATGCACACACTTACAGCTTTTTGGACGTTTTTATTTGAAAAACGCATGAAAGCGTTTTTATAAACACTTGGTTTAAAACACGTCTAGCGAAAAAGTGTTGAAACAGCGCATGCGTTTCGAATTTAACAATACGGTTATGTATATCATGTTTTAAAATAAACGCTGCTGTTTTAAGATGAAAAACATTACCGTTTTATTTTAAAATACTAGTCTATACCGTTGCAGCATGTGCTTACAAAGTGTCGCAAATTGAACGTTCGTATTTTATTTTAAGCTCACTTCTAGTTTTTACTATATCAACGCTAATGTCTTTCTTAGTTCTGCTCTTAGTTCCCGCCAGGACTGCCGGCCAGGGTAGCGTGAGAGGCTACCGTGCTCCTTCAGTGGCTATGGGATGTTTTCTGGCTAATTCTGGACAATCTTTCGGCCCCGACGATGATCGGAGGTTTCCCTTTACCATATTTCTTCTTCTCTAAAAAAAATCTGGGAATGTTCAAAATTGAGCCGGTTCAGCCATACAAGCATTGATCGCTTCGACTGGCACAAGGCTCCTCAAACTTAAAAAAAAAAAAAAAAATACGGCGCATTTACGTGGTTTTCAGCTGAAAACATAAAAAGATTTTCTCAGTATGTTGCAAATGTAGGCTACTTTATGAAGAAAAACCATTAACACAAAGGCGAAAAACATTAAAACGAAGGCAAAAACTATTAACACAAAGGCGAAAAACATTAAAACGAAGGCAAAAATCATTAACACAAAGGCGAAAAACATTAAAACGAAGGTAAAAACCATTAACATAAAGGCGAAAAACATTAAAACGAAGGTAAAAACCATTAACACAAAGGCGAAAAACATTAAAACGAAGGCAAAAACCATTAACACAAAGACGAAAAACATTAAAACGAAGGCAAAAACCATTAACACAAAGGCGAAAAACATTAAAACGAAGGCAAAAACCATTAACACAAAGGCGAAAAACATTAAAACGAAGGCAAAAAACATTAACACAAAGGCTTTTGGACGACGGATGATTGGAAAACTTGTGCCAGCCCTTTTTTTGCCCTTTTTTTCATATATGCCCTCTCTGCCTCACCCCTTTGAAAGTTTGTGTTCGCTACATGGCTCTGACTACTTTGTTTCGACGTTTCTGAAAATAAAGACCGACTCAGACCTTACCCGACTTGCTCGCAAAAAACTCGCTTGTTTCCAGTATGATTCCCCATCACAGTAAGCTCACCAATCTGCCCGCCATAATGGACTGTTTGCACTGGTACAGTCGCCCGAGGTGTTTGCCATAATCTGTTGATTTCGGTTAAGAACAGATGGGTGCATGTATAGGAGTGAGTTGGGGGAACAAACGATGTCAGTCGGGGGGAGGGGGAGTGGGGAGCGTAGGATTATCCCGGAGTCGTAGGGGTATGGTGGAGAAGAGGTGGATGCCCTGTCTCCTCTTCGCTCACTGTTCCCCATACAAATCGGCTTCGTCAGTTCCGCCATATTGTTTTGCATTGATAATTGGCGGCTACTTTGGTGCCCATGAGGTGCTTCCAATCTGCTGATCGTTTTAAGTACCCATTAGCGAGGTTCGTAGCGGGAGGAGAGTAAAATTCCCACCCCCTCCTCTTGATTCACAGGTGATGGGTTTATTTGCAAACAAGGGGAGGGGGGATGAATCAAGGAGGGTGAATATTGTATAATGCGAGGTGCTGGCAAGAGATATGCGTCGTGTGTTGTTATTGTTGTTGTCTTTAATGATATATTTTGTAAAGCTTGGTTTGGTAGAGGAATGGTTTTAGTTCGCTCTGCAAAACATCAGAAGCTGGCTAAAATGGCCGTGAAACTTACGGTTAGGGACCGTTCATTATTTATGAAGCGGGAGGCGACAAAAGTGAGGGGGGGGGGGGG
>JAHWFP010022449.1:0-17817 GCA_023313725.1 Lithobius niger | reverse complement strand
TTTTTTTGTGTGTGGCTTTGTGGCTTTTAGCATCCATGAGGAGAATTCGCAAGAGCATCCCCCTGCTACAAGGCCTCAGCAGTCCACCGATGCTGAAACGCCAATGCCGCTGACACAGAGCCGGCAGTCGACAGAGCTCCGACGGCTCAGGAGTATCGTATGGCATCACTACTCCCACCGCATGGCATAGTTGGTGACATCAATGACGAATTCCTGCACAGTGATAGTGTTCTTCTGTGGTCCTGCCCACCGTTTGTGTTTACGCGCAAGAAGTATGGCTCATGGTCGGCGAAGCGTCCGCACGGCTATCCATTTCTCCTGCATCTGTGGAACAGAGTGCCGGTTGGTGGTAAATGCGTGTGCCACGATGGAAGCCGGCCGGCGTTTCCCTGTCCCTAGTGATAGCAGTTGACAGTGACACCGTGCATGAGATGATGCACATCCTCCGAGATGAACACTGGCTATGCCCGATTTTCACCTTAGATAAGTTCCTGTCTCTGGCTTTGCTAACCTTGGAATTCCGATGCACTCCCGGACTACACAACGATAAACAGTATGGAATAAACCCGAACAAGGACCGACAATGTGTTACAAATAGCGGCAAAGTGCTAGACGCCTCTGATAGACACTGACTGATTCTGGTTTTCGATGGACTGAATAATGTGATGTGATAGGTATTTTATTAATTTCTTAATTGAGCGGTAAGCAGTGCAGTGAAATAGTCTACGGAAATGAGGAACAGAAAATAAGGGTGAGGCGTAGACCCATTAACTGTAAATTCCTGTACACAATTTATTTGTTTGGCCGACAGTTCGTTAAAGCACAAAACAATATATTACTCTCTTACTTGTGTATTTACAAATGTCTCTTAATATATTTGATACATTTATAGTCCTTCAAAAACTCATTTAGGGCTTCATAAATTGCAGCTTGCAAGTTGTCAGAAAAGGCAGGACAGGAAGCAACACTTTCGTCCATCTTGGCTTCTTCATGGCAAGTGGCAAGAACATCTCGGGGGTCGGCACAACAAGGCCAACGGCCCCGAAACTGGCGTGTTCGTTTCGCACACGCGAACTTGCACACAGGCAGCCAAGCTTGGTGGTGGCACTTACTGGCTGGCTGGAACAATTCATGAAACAAAAAATTTTCAATAGGTAAAACTAATGAAAAGTGCTGAAGTGTTCTGAAGGGTATAAAACGTTTTTCTACAAACGAAAGCTGTTTAAAACCATGAAATTTGTTGTTGCTTAATCAGACGAGATTTTGAAAACATTTCTAGGAAATTACAAATGTTTGGTTGCAGCTCTTGAAGAAATTAAGTCCCTGTTTGTTTACAGTTCGCGACAGACTTTTGTGCAAAACAAAGGTGTTTAATGTGTTGGTGTGCGCAGATTTGTATCTGATGTCCAACACCTCTAAATGTGGCCAGTCAGTTGATTTTTTACCTTGGAAGTCTGTATCCATTATGGACAATTTAGAATCTCAATTGAATTTATACAAAACATATTTTGCAGTAACTCTATAAAGATTTAATGAAATTGAATGGGTATTTATAACATCATTTTCGAACCTGCCATCACACTCCACTGTAAACAATGTTCCTTGTGTGTAAGGATCGTCAATTTTCAAGTGTTTTAATTCTACCAATCTGATAATTTCAATTGGATGGTAAGATATTCAGTATTAGGAATATTGAGGTACCTGTGTTTAAATTGTATTTATTAATGGTTTGTTTGCTTGTTACAGCTGCGTACGGAAAAGGCTGTTATGAGCTTGAACATTGCTTGGTGATTAAAGGACAGTTTGTGTACGTATGTTGCTGATGCTGCCGTGCTTGCTATTTACTCCTACTCCCAGCGGGAAAAAAAACTATTGCTAACATATTTAATGGAGCTCTCCAAACTTGACTGTGTTGAAACTTTATAAGCGAAGATTCACTAAGACACCATTCCCAATCTGCACAAGTGTGGAAATACTTGAATGTAATGTATATCAAGGCTTGCCTCTTCGTCCGTATAGTCCAATAAGTTCCAAGCACCTACGATGAACCCAACAGATGCTGAGTTCATCCGACAATTTTTCAAGCAACCTTACAATGTATGGACAATATCTGAATTTGCTGAGCAGTCAGTATGTTGTTTACAGCAAATATGAAGAATCTGAAACTACTGATACATTGACAGATAGGTGTGGTTTTCTTTTTAATGTACCATTTTTTAGTCTATCCACGAACTGATGTTTCTATTGAGCAAGCAAATATTCATAAAGGATTCGATTCATGGCAGGAATTTGGGAATTTCTTAAATGTGTTTCCATTTTAACACAATAGTTGATGTACAAACCCTGTGGTTCCCCTGCTGAAAATGAACTGCAGAAAAACTGCAGGAAAAGTGGAGTAAATTCCCCACCTCAAAAAAACTGCAGTTAAACTTGGTTGAGTACCAAGAAATTTAGCAAAGCCATGTACGGTGAAATTGAATCTGCAAGAAGTATGGATCTGCGTGCAACACGAAAACACTTTTGAAAACTATCATTAATCGTATGAACAGACACATCCAGCTAGTACTAAATTCGTTGCTTTTTTCTCTATCTGTCCCTGTATCTGAGTCATATGTGAAAGTTGGATATCAGTGATTAGCAGTATCGTGTTGAAACGACCCAGTGCCAACGATGATATGTGGGGAAAGCATTCGCCCCCACTCCCCCTTGCTAGCTACACATGCACTAGAAAATTCTTAAGGGTTGCATTGATTGTCAATGTTTGGGTTGACGTACTACAAGAATTTTTGTAACGTATCATCATCCAAGCATTTTCCTCATTCTGTTGCATCAAACGTTGTAAATAAAATTTCTCTATCTGCAAATTGCATTCCAGTTTTTAATTTCTACCCTAAAATACTTCCCTTTTTCAAACGCTCTTAAACTGGCAAACAAACCAACGAGTTTCTTAGTGCTCCTCAACTTGCTCTCGGACGCAGTTGCATGTATGACGGCTGCACTCCAGGCGCTGTATGTCGCACCTTGAAGCAAACACTTCGCGGGGGTACATTGCATTTATATTTATTTAACAGTTGTTAACCCAGCCTCCTGCTCAAGTGCCAGGTACCTTGCAATGAGCTCGCTAAACTGCTTAACCAGTTTAAACCGCTTGATGCACATGGCACGTTGCTGACGTAATTCCTTGACTGTGTGCCCCATTGTTGAGACGCGTATAAAATCAGCCCGTTGAACAGGAATCATCAGTTGGTGTTAAAACCTTGGAACTACTAGGGCAAGCACAGGTGACACTTGCTGCAGCGTCCTTTAACGCTTGCAAGTGACAAGGATTGGAATTGAGGCTAAAACTTGAAACCCGAGTCTTGTTGTGATTAAGTGGTCACAAGGAATCCTGGACCAAGAGAGGTTCCTCCAAGAAATTCAAGGCCAGTGGATTTTTTTTGTTTCGTTTTTATACTAAATCTGATGAACATTATTGTGAAAAACACAAATGCATATGCAGCAGCTGAACTTGATAAGGTCATAGAGTGGATTCAAGCCCACCCAATGACTAGGATTACAAGATGGAAGAATATCATGGTTACTACTACGAAAAAATGGAATGGCCTTACGATAAACATGGGCTTGACCAAGCAAAAAAGCACTGAAGAATACTGGAGTAAAACACCAAGACAGGAAATTCCCTTCTTTGGTAAAATATCAATTGATTGGCAGGTATCTACATGTGAGCGATCATTCAGCAGAGAGGTGAAGCTGGCTTTGATCCTTGGTTCAAAATTAGGCCTGCGTATGATGACATGAATGCAAAGTAGGAAATAAACATTATTTTCCAAGCCTTGAAGTTTCAATCAATGAATCACTTGTTAGCATGGAAAAATCGTGCAGCGTATATCCTAGTACATTCCGAACAAACGCCATTCATAGTTTGGAATAAAAAGTTTGAATTATGCGAAAGCCAAAGTGGTTACATTTCATGAATCTGATGAAAAATGCCAACCTACTCAGCAAAGGTTACCATCACATAACTGACAATTTCTACGTAAAGCATGCATTGGCAACTGCACTTTATGACGAATAGACTCATCTCATCAGCACAGTAAGAAAGGGGGGGGGGAATGAGGCTTAATGGCGCGTCGACAGCTTGGTCATTAGCGCCAACCTCAGTCACAGTGCAGTGGTCCGGGTTGCCACTGTACCACACATTACAGATATTATTCAAACCCCTAACCTAAATCCCCTAACCCCTAACCTAAGAAAGAATTCAAAGGGTTTACCCATTGAAATTGCTCAGTCTAAGCTCAAATGAAAAACAGACAATCTACATGCGACGTGAAGAAACATTCCTTTGAGCTTTTCGTGATAAAAAAAAATCCCAAGCTAGTTGTTTACTCTCCAATTTCAGTGACGCTAGTGAAATGGAGACCACAAACGCAAAATGATAAATCTGTAAACCCGAAGTTGTGGTTTTACTTAACAAATCAATGGGTGGTGTAGATCTGTCGGAGAAGATGATTTATCGTGTCGCATCTGATTTATCGTATATGCGTTATGTTGATGTTCATCAATTTTATTGACATGTCATTGCTAAATGTGTACATTTTGTACCGTAAACACACAGATAAGCAGATACGCTTGTCGAGACATGATTGTTTTGTTTGTGTTGTCAACTGCCTCTGCGATACAACATGGATGGACAACCCAGAGCCGGCTCTCATAGGACATTTTCTAATGAAATTGGAGAATGGAATGAAATGCGATTGCAATGTATGCAGTGACAGGTTTGAAGCAAGCCTAACAAAATGCTGTTACTGATGGTGTCGTGTTGGTGTTTGTGTCGAGTGTTTTCCTCAGCTGCAGCACTATACACGTCGAAGGATATAAACAATATTTATCATAGACATAGTACAAATTTTTATAATTCAATGTATGTGTAAATAAATAGGCCTACTATATTTTGGGATAACCTGTGTCAATGCCGCAATTTTTGATGGCCAAAAGTGTCAATGCAAAAATTTTTGGATAAACATGTCAGTGCCACCGTTTTGGAGACGTCATGCAAATTCTGGATGCCACTTCAAAAAAAAAACCGTATAGGTAGGAAAGTTTTGGTCTGCTATTTTCTGTTACTGTTATAATTTTTCCTGTTACATTAATTACATTGTAGTGCAGGACTAATGCGGATGGGGGCGAGGTAGGTGCCTTAAAATCTACATCACATAATAAAAACAATAGACTTCATATTATTGTATATTGCAACCTTTTTGTGTCACTGTGCCAAATAGGCCTAGTAATCATTATTATCATTAGTTTATTATTACGAAATTAGATTATATGTTTTAGCTTCACAATACATAGGGACAGTTCTTCATGTTATACTAGCAGAGACCCATGATTTGGCTTTATTGCGTGGCATCACTAGGTAGGGTTACTTCCTTTCCTGCAAAACTGCTGCTTATGTAAACGACACAACAGGCTACAAGAAAACATATTCTTCTAGGAACATGTCTGTGATGCAAACAAATATTTGTGTGTTCTAATGTAACAAAAGTTTGTAGCTTTTGTGGCTGGAGAAGTCGACTTTTGTCACTTAACTAAATTGCCGCAAAAGGACCATTAAGAGGACACAGCTTTCAATACCATAACGGTTTATTAACAAAAAATCGAATTACGAATCAGTTAACAATAACTGATTAATTAATAACAATGTATCGGCACATAAATAATAACATCAATCAGTCACAGTTCAGTTCAGGTAGCGTTGGTTTACAATACCAGTACATTGGCATATTAGTTTTATCAGCACATCAGTATATCAGGGCATTAGTAACAAATAACAAGCTCATAATCAGCACATTATAATCAGACACTAATTATCAAATGCATATCATACGTCATAATGTATAACAACAGTAAGATACTTAGCTGGAAATCCTGGATAGCAAAATGAAGGGCCCATAAGGAAAGTTTCCCTGCATAACAAGAGAGAA
Organism: Lithobius niger; assembly: GCA_023313725.1. Lineage (NCBI taxonomy): Eukaryota > Metazoa > Arthropoda > Chilopoda > Lithobiomorpha > Lithobiidae > Lithobius > Lithobius niger. Next base: position 11,833 of record JAHWFP010022449.1, on the reverse strand, counting down.
ACATGCTAAGAAGCCTTGGATTAAGCAGTAGGGCAGCAAGCAAAGAATGGTCGATCGTGGAAACAGCATAAACTCAGAATGAAGCTGAAGACACACACTCTGAGGCAAGGTAAGACTCTCAATCTTTTATACTATTAGTCAATGGCTTTTCAGGTGACCAGTTGGGAAACCGGATGAATGTAAGGGTAAGAACCCATGAGTGTTCAGGATGAAGCAACTTGGGGAGTTGCTTTGGAAAGTTAGAGTATAGTCAGAGGTATTTACATGAGACACCCGGAACCTTGGGTGTGGAAGGAATGCCAACTAGGTTGCTTAAGAAGTACAGCCAGCTATAGGCTAACAGTATATTCACAAGTCGAATATGGGTTTAGTAATAATACGGTAACATAATAAATATGGTGACACTAATATTAATAACAATAACAATATTATGGAAATGTATAATAATGACAGCTGGCTTTATTAAGGCAAACACAGTGTTGAATATTAAGCTAATGAATGCATGATATGCAAATCATTACCCTAATAATACACAACTAGCACTTGCAAACAATAACATAAATAGTTTACGCAACAGTGATGTTTTTTATCAGATCTGCTCAGGTGATGTTTCAAAAATTTAATTTTTGCAACAATAGGTAGTGCAACAATACCGTATTTTTGCATTGTTTTTATTCACAAAATTGATTGTGCCATCCGTTAGTATAGGGGGGGGGGTTGAGGCTTAATGGCACGTCGAGTATAGAATTACTCGACTTTCCATAACTGTGTAACAAGCATGAACATGTCAGCAATCAAAGTCTTCTGCTCCTGCTTGAATTCTTGTCTTCAGAGCTGCTGGTCGTACACAATAATTGAGAACTTCAGAATAGCAATGGAAAGGACATACTTTCCATAACTGTGTAACATATTGAATTTTGTTAGGAAGTGTCGGAACTATCAATATTTCGCTGCAAGTATCACTTTGCTAGAAAAGCAACGCATAGTTCAGGTGTAACTGTTTACACCCATGCACAGTTCTAGGGTCAAGGAACTGGCCTGAACTGCCACTAGGTTCAATTTTTGGAAAGTGCTTGTAGTAACAACTATAATTATTAGGTTACTATTCGTTTTTGTAACTATACAAAATAATAGTAAAGCTAGTTTGGATTGCTACAATAGACGTTAAGAAAATGTTATTAGGACTCGTGGCATACTTACTAGGTTTAGTCACTTTGCTTAAAAATGTCAAGTTTATGAAAAACACCACGCAACAGTTACTCAATCATCACCCCAACCGCAGCTCAGGCAGACAATCGGCTGTTTCAGGAATAAAACCGTTCGATAAATCCGAATTCTGGGATACTGACCATCATCATCCGAATACACCGAGTATAACATTTACTAGCAGCAAATCGACAAGTTTAATGTGTGTTGTTATAACACTGTTGATTTTTGTTTTAGTACTTTGTTGACCATTATAAGTATAGTTTCAAAGGTCGTGGGTTCAATTCCTCACTCAGGCAGTCTGAAAAGACAACATAATAGCATCGTTAGCTGTCTCACTCGCAAGATCTATTACAGCAAGTGGAGTAGATGGCTTTGTTGGTGTCACGGGAAAAACTAATTCTCTGGCTCCATCTGTCCCCCAGTTGATGGAATTCTCCAATGGCCTATTTTCATCAGGCATGAACATGTCAGCAATCAAAGTCTTCCGCTCCCGCTTGAACTCTTGTCTTCAGAGCTGCTGGTCATGGTCATACACAATAATTGAGGACTTCAGAAGAGCAAGCCTCATCAAAGCTTTCGTCGTGGAAAGGCCTATGGAAAGAACACTCTTCCCACAGTGGTACCTCCCACTTGTGTTGACAAGTTCTTAAGGAATCCTACAAACCACTTGCACAAGCATCATTGGGACTTCTCACAGGAAAGACCGTTTTACTAGTGGGTCTCACGTCAGGAACAAGATGCAGTGAGCTCCAAGCTCTCAACATGGATGAAGCCTATCTGCGTTTCGAGACAAATTCGGTGAAGTGTTCAGAGCAGCGATCAGAGCGGAGCCAAGATTGGTGGGTGGTAAGCATCACTGGATTTTAAGTTTACTGAGGAAAATTTGTCTAAATGCCACAATTTAATTGTATAGGTATTCAGGGATAGAAACAGATTTCCCCATTCAGCCTGGGAAATAGGAAATCATTAGTGTTTTTATCCATCTGATTCCAACTCTGATAATCCCTTCAAGAGCCTACAGTCCCACCATTTTCCGTATTCCACCTCAGAAAAGTGCTTTGTCCTAAAACCAAAGCCGGCAGGCAAGGCTAAGTGCACTGTCATGATAATGTTACGATACTATCAAATAGTACCAGCTTTGAAACTATCATTTCTCTATGCAATAATACATCGAAAAAATGAGCCAAATGGACCAGTATGAGCAAAGATATCATGTGTTGAAGTGAGACATATCAACTGAACTGGTAGTTGTAATTCCTGCCACTACTCACTCAGTGCAGCATAGTTGCAGTTAAATGCTGCTCATTTGTTTTTCCCATCATGCTCGGCAAAACAATGCAAATGTTCCGTCATAAATATGTGGATGAGCATTTCCTTTGTTATCTGCTTTACTTAAAGGTGGTGAATGAACTACCAGGCTGTGCAGGAGTTATGGTTAGTATAGTGTCTGTGTTTTAGATGACTATTGTAACATTCCATAACATTTTTTTTTAATGCTGAAGGATAATGTGAGCTACTATGATTGAATTTTAGATTGTTAAAAAAAGTGGATCATACCATTACCATTAAAAGACTAAAACATATGTATAGTTGCCAGTGGCACGACCACCCAAAACGTGAACATGTACATTATTTGCAATGTTAAAGACAATTTAGTGGAAGAGGGAAAATCACAGCAGCTGCTGCTGCAATTCGAAATGACATTGTTGCAGAACGTCTAGCATGTATAGCATGTGATGAAATATTTTATTAAATAATGAGTGCTGCAAACGTTACGCAAAAAAATGCTAACAGTGAAGAACTTGATAAATAAGTAATGCTACGGAAACCCAAACCCAAACACGGCATAACAGAGGTCCGAGTTTTATTCTCAATAATAGAGACTAGTTATGTGTGACGTGTAATTGCAAGACATATAAAGGGATACACAACAAATACAGGATATCTGAACTTGCAAGAGTGGAACACTACCTTAAAGCCACAGTTTACTTCCAAGATGTGGGTATATGCGAACTTACAATATTGCAGGATGTGTTTGGCACTGGTATATTTGTCACGTAGCATGTATATTCTGCATATATTCTGAAGTATGATCGTGTAGTAGGAAAGGGACAACAGAATCCGTTAAAAGAGGTGTCACCTAGCAAGCAGCCTTCGAGAGAATACTACCAGAAATAAAGGCAGGCTTTCGTGAGGACTTAGTTATATAGTGATATACGTGATAGACTAATTTCTGATATGATAATCACTAACTCGAGAGTCTGCTTTGTGAAAATTTGGTTGCACCATATCGATTTCTAAACAAAGGAAGCTAACCAGCAATGTTCTACTCATCGCAGATCACATTACCAGAAGTTGCAGATGTTGTTCGGAGCAGCAATCATATTACACAATGTGCAAATAAATTGAGAGAGACTCTTCAAGAGCTAGTATTTGGTTTAAATGACAGATTTTGCAATGCAAGAGAGTTGCTGCAATAGTCATGACAAGAAACACCAATCCCAAATCCGTTCATACAGTTCTTTAGTGTCTTGTTGATACAGAATCTTCTGCAACTAACAGCAGAGATGCAATGCCAGCTGACACTATGACCGACACTAGAAAAAGCCTCATGAATGGAATCTGAAGATCAGACCACTGGTAGAAATAATCTATTTGTGGCCACAAAAGAACACTTTACACATCATGAATGGACAGGCTATTCATGACGCATGCCAAAGCAAATCATCTGGGACTGATTGTTAGCTATGATGAGATTATGCGTTATCATACTGATCTGACACAGTTCACAGTTTGTCAAAGTGTGGATAACGTACCATTGCCTAGGCATTTTTGTCCTACAATGTACACAATAGGACCCTCGACAACTTCAACCATGAAAAGGCAACACTATCAAGTATAGGTGGTAGTCATGATACTGTCAGTGTCATTTTACAAGACAAACCTCTAACTATTCCCAGAAAGTCACTTTTCTGATACTGGTCTCACTCATTGGCAAAAAAGATACAGCCATTGCTGAAGTGCCAAGAACCGTTGTCGTATCTACAGCCAGATAAAAAGCCAGACCCATCAAGTGATTACGTTGTTACATTTAATACATACACGGTGCCTAGTACTAAGGTACAGTCGCAGGCAAAATTAAATCACAACTTACAAAGTGTCAATTTTTCTTCTGCAAACTCGAAACACGTCATGTCATATATTGTTGGAAAGCAAGAAATCTCACATTTTTTTCTGCGCAATTTTCCTTTTTTTTTTTTTATTTACTAGACACAAACAGGATAGGGTTGAACTGACCCCTTACATTTGACCACCAGAAATAATTGTGCTAAAACGGTGATTTTTTCCTGATGAGAAAATTCGCTCCTAAGAAGAATGCATTACACAAAATATTTAAAAATGGTAGAAGCACGTGCTCTTAAAACTAATCCGAAGTTCGAAGATTGGCCCATTGCAGCAGAAATGATTTTTAGCTACACTGCTGCAACAATTCCTTCAACAAACAAAGATCTTTCCATTGTCAGAGCCAAGCATTCTATCACAGAATGCAAAGAGACCACTTAAAAAAACATTCCAAACATGCCACGACATGTAGGTGACAGAACTAAGTATTTTTGAACTATACGAAATTATTTGTTTGTATGAAGGAGTAGAGTAGCTCGTGCCTGGAGCTACGTAAGAATTGGTTGCCACCTAGGTGGTGCGAATCACATAACCGCTATGCGCTTTCATCAACGCCATCGGTTTGTAGAATTCAAAACCTCAAAAGTTCCGCGTGCATCCGCTGTAAAAACAAATGTTTTGAAATAGGCCTGAAGACATTTTTACAGCTTTAATTTTATCTAAAACGCACGAAAAGCGTTTTACAAACAGAAAAGAAATTTTAAACATAACAACTTGTATAACTTTTCAGATGTAAAATGGTGATTTAAATAAGACAAATGGTAAATTTGTAAAAAAAAATGTGTAGCACTTTATAAAACATACCTATCACTTCTGTTTTTATTACAACGCAGGTTCTTTTAACTTCTCTTAAACGAAACGTTTTGTAAAATAAGCTTTACTGTTTCAAAGTAAAAATGCTGCCATTGTTTTTTTTAAAGTTTATCACTCTGCTTTATATTATTAAACTGGACGGAAAGCCAAATGCGGTCGAGAAGGTTTAAATAAATACGGATGCAAACCTATTTACATTGCCTTTTGAACTTATATGTAAAATTGCCTGAGCAGGGTATTGAACCGACAACCAAAGGCCAAAGTTCTACAGCTAAGCCATAGTGATACAGCCATAAATAAATATGGATGCAAACCTACTGGCAAATCTAAGGCTGTGTCAATAATCAGTATCCACCCAAAACCAAAACTGGTATAAGAGAAGCCGCCAAGTTTAAAAAAAGGGTCGGTCTTTCAAAGCAGTGATATCATTCAACCAGGGAAAGGCCGCCAAGGTTAATCTTGTTAGCCAAGTTAATCGCACCTACTAATAGTTCGAAAGTTAACTGAAAACTAGAACATTGCTACTGGCGGTAGCAATCTACAAGTTTTCATTTAACGTCCAAAGTATTATTAGGTGTGGCTAACAGGATTAACCTTGGCGGCCTTTCACTGGTTGAATGATATCACTACTTTGAAAGGCCGACCCTTTTTTGAAACTTGGCGGCTTCTCTTATACCAGCTTTGGTTTTGGGTGGATATCACAGCGTTCATAGGACTGTGAACGGACGAACGAAGGATCAGACAGTTTAATCGTCCCCTCTACCTTTTCTGTCTGGAGGAATTTTATGTCTCATTCATAATTAAACGAAACGTAAATTGATTTACATCCGTATTTGTTTCATATTAAGCACATTTCACGTATGCAACACTATAAAAAAAGGCCCAATGTACAAGAATTTGCAAAGAAAGACAACACATGGTCCTGTGCACGGATTGTCATTGGATTATGCAAAATGCTACGACAGATTTTTCATTGGAACAACCAATGCTTTCAACACAAATCACCGCAAAGGAAAAAGTTATCCCTACTCCAGAACGTCGTACACAACTGTTTATACTGCCTAAATTTAAAAAAATGTACAGAATCAGAATATGTAGCATGTGATGAAGGGGTATATCATGTCGCACGTGAGATACAACTCAGCCGGCCAAGGTAAATTCATCATACTCATCTTAGGTTCGTTTCATATGCTAAAATAGTTCTAGGATGTATGGGTAAATATTTAAAGGGGAGTGGAGATGAGGACGTTTTGATAGAATGTTCCGTACTGGGTGTCAAGTTGCTGATTCGATTCTCAACGGTAAGTATTACGTTAGAAGTGTACAAGGAATATTGTTGTTGTCTGCAAGCTCTAGCTTTTTTTTTTAAAGAAAAAGAACTAGAGTACTATGACCAACAGTTGTTGGCACTTGAGAAACTAAAGGATTTTGACAGCAATGGCAGAGAAGAGCTGGATAAACTAAGTATAGACAACCTGCTTTCAGACTACCAAACATTTATCAACCAGGGAAGAAACAAATGTGAGCAGTTCATGTTCCGGGACAACTTTCTAATGCTAGTAACCCTCAGAAACCTGATTCGAGCAGACAAGGAAGGTCTATGGGATTTATATTTGGCAACAGTGCAGAATGTCCTGTAGTTGCAGTTTTTGATTTATCAACTACCCGCACTGTAGCCCTGTTTCTTGAGGATATGAGGGCGGCTTAACGACACCATACTTGAGGTTCACAAAAGCAAATTTGTAGTGAAGCGCTACCACCACAAATTTTCAGCTGTTGGGGCAGACAAGGCTCTTGAACAAACAAACAGATCAGAGAAGAGTTCTTCTGGTATAATTGGCAGCACAAAGAGAAAAGAGTTTGTAACCCAATTGGAGATTACATATCATGAGCTACTGGATATTACAAATTCGTCCGTCATTTGTCTGGATCAGTGACAACGACTTCAAACTAACAAATTCATCACGAGTTCTCTAAAGCAAATACAGAGCGTATTGATAAAAATATAATACCGTAACCATGATGCAGTATATTGAATGAAGGGTAACCCATTTGAGCTGAATGATAATAATAAGAAATGGCACAACCTTGTTAGTAAGAAAGGGTATTCTGATACCACTAAGGAACGACTATTCAATGTGTTCATTGTTGGAGACACGCGATACAGTACCGACATGAGCGCTACGTTAAGAAGACGACTAGAATTTCGAGCACTATTTACAAATGATGGCACGTTTGTTACCATGCATAGGACTGTGAAATCTGGAATTAACAGCAGGGTAATTTCTGTAACCAAATCATCATCTACTGCACATACGTACATTCAGATTGCTTAAATGCAAATTATGAACTCACTGAGAGCTGCATGCTATTGGATGAACAAGAACTTTCACGAAATCACATAAGAGTACACTGATGAAGGAGTTGGAATCGTCTAAACATCTTAGTGTGAGAGTTGCTCTGCAGTCAGACGTCAACCCGCTTCCTGATTGACGTCATGAATTGTCTTAGAAGGCTAGGAATCCAGACAACAACAACATTTGGAGACCTCTCATCTGCATATGATGGCTACATTAAAGCTACATTATTGCATGAAGTGCCGGAAGAATTGCTCATGTGTTTGATTCTTATCAAGATTGCTCCCCGAAGACTCTGTGCAAGAAAACCATTGATTTGCACAGCATTTCATCAGGTGTGGAGCTTGCCATTCCAATGGAAACCTTTCGGCAATCTTGCTCCAATACGCTGATGTCTCGGCTCCTAGTGGTCCAATTTGATTCATTTTTTTTAATTAAAGAGAATTGAATGACGGATAAATTACAGGCCTACTGTTTAGCTGATAAATGCAAGCATTTACGGCTAAAATGCTGTTGTATTGTTTTAGATGCAAGATTTCTTATTTAATTTTCCGTTAGCAGCAAATCCACCACCGGAATTGTCATAAGTTATAATGAATTAAAAAGTCCTCTTTCAATTAGCTTTGAATTAAAAAAAAATTGTACCAAATTGGACCCATAGAAGCCAAGATATCGTAATTTTAGATTAAAGATGTAGTGGCAGTGTGCCCCCCCCTTTCTCTCTCTCTCTCTCTCTCTCTCTCGTAGTAAAAGTTGCACTGTCCGGACTTGTGGGCATGACAGGTGTGTTTCTAGGTTTGATTTGGCGTTACATTCCGGACAGTTGGCCTACCTTTACCTCTCCGACCAGCAATATAGAAATGTTGGTCGTTTCAACACCATTACCAACGACGCAACTAACCACCTTCAGGCCACCAACCATCTTCAGGCCAACATCTCCTCCCCCAGCTGACTTCGGTAAAATGTTTTTAAAAAGGGCTTTTTCAGGTTATTTCTAGTAACATGATGCTCATTCTTGTACTGATTTATCCCTCATAGATTCAGAAAGAGGTTCGGGACTTGTTTTCGATAATGTTAGCAACGAGTGGAGTTGAAGAAATGTTGTTCGAAGAAACATAAAACCTTGTTAATGCTTTTGAAGAAAATAAAATTGTTAAAAGAGAAGAAAATTGTTAAAAAAAAAAAAACAATCGAACAAAAACGAAAATTAATAGCCCCCAGGGCTAGAAATGTCAGCAACATAACCGATCATTTTGTATCTAGCGATGAGGAGGAGAATGTAAGTTCTTTTACCCCTCTTTTCTCTTTTTTAGATTGTTTTATCTTTACGATTCTGAAACGGCGAGTCCATTGGTAGGGTTTTAATTTATTCTAGGTTTTTTTTTAATGCTATCTATACGACGATTTCAATTTTAAAATTCTTTTCTTTAAAGTCTTTAGAGACGATTGATTGGACAGACGAAAGCATGGCTGCGAGTCCAGAAACAGACTCGGCGCTCCAGTCCCCCGCACCCCAACACATGGGGATAGTTGTGAACGGCGGGCAGGTTCCGGTGCCGCCCAGCTGCAGGCGAACGTTATTGTTATTTTTTTTTCACGCAGAGTTTGGATCGATTGAGCTACATGGCGTTTCAGTTTTTGGCGGTGTGGAACTTAAAAGACGTATTAGCGCATGAGGTCCAAGAAGCCATTGATTTGGCATTCCTGATGGACAGATGAGGATGATGTCTCAACAAGACATCGATCAAATAGCTAATCAGCTGAAAACCTATTTAAATGCTAGGGCATTTGTGCGTTACTATCAGTAAAAACGTCCTAGCATTTTTTTTTTGTATTTATATTATTGTAAAGGGGCGGTGCACAGAATTTTTTTAAAGTAGTATTTTGTGTAGTTTTTTAAGTAATGTTTTGTTTAGTTTTTTAAGTAGTATTTTGTTTAGTTTTTTTTGTAAATACTCGTTACCGCGCCCGTCACCTATTTTTTTTTAGTAGAGTTTAGTCTTTTTTGTAATTAAATTATGTTATCTTTATTTCGTTCTCCTTTTTTTCGTTAGTGAAAACTATATACTATTCTTTTTGGCAATTATATATATATATTTTCCGGAAAAAAATACTGACGAAAATTTACGTCCAATTAATTTTTCGTACCTCAGAGCTGTTTTTTTTTTGGCAGAATGTATCGAAAAACAGCGAGTTACTAATCAAAATTCAAAAGTTATGACAGTAAAGTCCTTGAATGGCTTCCCGTTGCGGCTGTCATTTTAGTACCGAGTTTCAAGGCCTGCTTATTTCAGCTTTGAATTCAAGTTGAAATAACCAGAAAACAAATAACTTATTCCTTTTCTTCCTTCTCTCTCTCCTAACTAATACAACCACCACTATGATGTTTGCCCTTAAAAAAATTGTACTAACACCAATGACAATGATACGTCGTAGACCATACAATTTGATCACATAAATGCAAGTATTACTATGTCAACCTACAAGATATAACATAGGAAGGTAGTCACGCGTAACCAACGCACAGACGAGAATGGTTGATAGCTGAACACAGAAACTTTGGTTGAATATATTTAACAATACCTTTTAAGAAACTTACACAGTGAGAGATTACCAAACTATAACTTTAAAAAATTGAGTACAGAAAGCGTCGGTTTTAAATGTATAGAAATCACTGTGTTGTTAAGCAAATAGAGCTAACAGTTTTTAAAATTATTTTTAAGGCAAAACTTGGGCTATATGAACGTTGTAGATGCTTCAGTTGGGAGGGAAGAGCGAGGGGGGGGGAAGGTGACGTTAGTCTATACGATGGCAATTAAGCACGTACTGGTCTTCCGTACGTGTTCGTACATACCTGACGAGTAGCCACCTCTGAGAAGATTTTTGTTTAGACCGTATATATCAATCATACAGTCTGGGTAGACGCTGGTTTTTTTTTTGTTTATGGAATTCGAGCTGGGATGACAAAACGAAATATAATTGCTATTTACGGTCTGCAGGTGGGTTGAAAAACTGTGGGAATTCTTTCAGAAGATGCCAAAATGTCAAGATGTCAGGTTAAGAAGTTGGCAACTGTAGGAGGTCAGCCTATTTGAAGTTTTTTTTTCCAACGGTTTAAAGGGAAACTGATGCAAGAATTCACGCTGGGTTGTCAAAAACAAAATATAATTGCTATTTGTGGTTTGCAGGTGGGGTGTCGAGTCCATGGGTAAATCTTTCTGGGGATATCAAAGCAATGCAGGGGTCTATGAATTAATGACTGTAGGAATCAACCAATATTAAGTCTCTTGTCAGTAAAAAAAAGACTGGTGATGACACTGTGTTGACGCCAATTGTAATTAAAATTCGACGAACAACTTTACGTTGTATTAAGATGAGCTAGGGGGCGAGAGACTGACCGGATGGGCGAGCGACTGAGCTTCTCCCTCTCAACCTACGGAGAAAGAGAAGCCGCGGGAGTTAACTACGGCTAGCAGCTGCAGAGATGGAGGCATGAAAGGCGGAAGAATAAAATAGCATTGAATCAGTTACAGAGTAGAAATACCACTTTTGAGATAGGATACAAGCACTGCATTTCGTGCATTAATACAGAGAATCAGTCAAGATGGAGACTCCCAACTACTGGTATTAAAAATGGTATTGTGGATTTCATTTCCAAACACAAGATTGATACGAGCAAATTATGGGCAGCTGGCAGCGATGGCACGGTAGTCAACACTGGCTACAAACGTGGTGTCGTAAAACAGGTGGAAAGCTATCTTGGGAAGCCACTCCAATGGCTAATTTGTCAGTTCCACGCCCGTGGGGTCCCACTAAGACAACTGATAAAACATCTAGATGGCTAACGTCTGAGCCAAGCGGTTTTTCAAGTCCAATAGGAAAAAACTAAGAAAACTGCGAACAGACAGTCGGCGATATCCGGCACAGAAGAGATCACGGTATTCGCCACCTTCAGCTGTGAAACGGGGGAAGGCACGGTCTTCCCGGAGATCTGGCGCACCTTCCGCCACACCTGCTGAGAAGGCGTGGAGCGCGTGATCGACGAAACATAAACTGCCCACGAAGCACGTCTAGCCTCACGGATGACAAACCTGGCACGGGCACGACAGCGCTTAAAGGCTACAAAGTTGTCAGCAGTTGGGCTGACTGTAAACGCACGCAACGCTCGCCGGCGGGCCTGAATGGCCTGCCCGCAAGCAGGTGTCCACCACGGAACAGGAACCCGCCGCGGCTGAGTGGACGTACGCGGGATAGTAGCATGAGCAGCAGCA
>JAHWFP010022448.1:60234-87602 GCA_023313725.1 Lithobius niger | reverse complement strand
AATGAGAACAGTATGGTTGCTGTTGGGCAGTAGAGGCGGAAGGTCCCGACAACATCCGGGCATTCGCTTGAAATCAGTGAGGAGTGTACCCTAAAAATAAAATATAAAAAATATGAGCTAACTAACAAATCTTAAATTCTCGCTCTGCACATTCCAGGGATTGAATTATTTAGGTGCACTCGGACGCAGCTCTTGTGGGTCTAAAAGTGAATAATAAATTTAATTATTCATAACTTTGAACTGAACACGATGGAGACAGCCGGTCTGCACCATTTTTAACAGGTTAAAAAAAGTATTCGGAATAATAATATTGTTTAAGTTTTGTACGCTTAGATTTCAAAGTAAAGGATATTTACCGTTCCAATATCCTTGCAAATTTTCGACAGTCAGGTTTGTCAGGAGTTGGAGGAGCTCAGAACGACTGTCTTTATCAGCCTACCACATCACCGCTAACTTCGTCGTGATCGTTCGTTTGCTTGCTTTCGTTCGTCAGACGAACGACACGACGAAGTAAGCAGTGATGTGGTAGCCTGATGAAGACAGTCGTTCTGAGCCCCTCTAACTCCAGAAAAACCTGAATGTCGAAAATTTGTGAGGATATTGGAACGGTAAATATCCTTTACTTTGAAATCTAAGCGTACAAAACGTAAACAGGGACTCGAATTTTCAAAGTAAGCGATGTAACATTTTTAAATAATAATATTCTCCAAAGAACTTGCCCGTGGACCGTTATAAACCAGAATTGTCAAGATGGAGACATGCGGTTTGAGTTGCTTTTAACAGCTTTAAAGAAGTTTTCGGAATAATAATATTCTTTTCAAAGACCTAGAATTGGACTGCATAACCAGAACTGTCAAGATGGAGACATGTGGTTTGACCAATTTTAACAGCTTGAAACAAGCTCTCCAATGATAATATTCTTTCCAAAGAAATTACCAGTGGACTATTTTAACCAGAACTGTCAAGAACTAATGAGTGAAAGTATGTGCTAAACAAAGGGCTCTTCATAAAAAATTTTAATTAACACTCGCCATTCTTAATTTCTAAGGGTGAAGGAGTGTGAAAACTCGGTGATCGAAGTATCAAATTCTTTGATTGGGTAATTTGGTTTTGAACTCCATTTTTGATTACAACTTGCAAAAACCTTGTTTTCACTTGACAAAAGTTTGGATATGGATAGATGGCAGACTTCCAAAAGGCCAAAAGTGAATAGTTACACTAGTTACATTGTGTCGGTGTTGAGAAAAAAGCGCAGTATAATATAATATTTTGTAATATTATTTTCAACATGAATCTGCCCCAGTGAAGTACACATTTTTACCTACGCTTGTTGTGGAGGAGTGACCATAAACCCACATTCTGGCATGATAGAGAAAACAAAACTCGTAGACTTGCTGTAAGCCCGTAGACCAAGTTTTCGGTTGAAAACAAACTTAACAACAACTTAATTTTATGCAAGGTGAAACAGACTACTTTCAACCAAATGCAACAAGGTTTTTAAGAATGAAAAATTTTGCAGGATGAACTCAGTGGAAGGGTTTCTGCAAGTGGCAGGGAGGAATTTTTCCCTTTGTCGAATTTTGTGTTATTTAAATTTATGAACAAGTTTCTTGCACCAACTTTGCGTTTTCCCGGATTTTGAATAGCTAAAACATGTTATGGTATACTGCGTGTTTACATTTTAGTTTAAAACTCCAAAAACCTATTTTGACGTGCAAATTTGGATCTGCCTAAGTCTGCGAAATTCGACATCTGACATTCAACCATGTAAAACCGTAACAGGTATTGTACTGACATAGCTTTACGTAGAAACGATAAGACGTACTAACCAAATGTAGATCAGCTTCTCCAGAAGATGCAATACTATCTTCGTCCCTGAAACAGAGATAAAGGGTTGTAAATAAATTTTATGAAAAGCTTAAGGGAGAATTTTGGCAATCAATTAGTGATTAATCGAAAGCAGAACACATGTTTTTATGATGTTTTTAAAGTGAAGTAAAATATTGTTGAAATTTTTGTTTGAATATCACCCGATATAAAAATTAGACTATGGGAAAAAAATTGTGTTTACAATTTTTAGACAGTTTCCACTTCTGATTACCTGAAAATGCTAAATGCTTAGATAAAACTTTTACCACCCTAGGGGATGCTCACTGAACACAGCTAAATGAATAAAAGGATGCATGCTGAATAAATAGGTTTTCAATGCACTTTTAAGAACTCACTGGATAGGCTACTTTTTCCCACATATCACATATCACCACATTGTGCCAAATTACATAAATTTTGAAATTGTAAGTGTCAAATATAGTTAAACTAGAAAACGTATTACTTTGCACAGCCAACATATTAATACCTACTATTACCTCGTAACTGAGCATTTTTCTTTTATATTAGTATACAAATGACAACCTCCACTTAAAATAGTCTACGACCCACTACTAGCAAGTTTTAGCAAAATGTCTGTTTGTATGAATAAAATAACTTTTATGGTATTTTACAACATTTTAGCAAATTTTTTCAAAAACAAAACTACAGCCAATTTATGAACGGATATGTGCCCGTATCTTGTACGGAGTCTATGTACAAAGTGTTATAACAATTAACAAATAAAAGATTCAACAAATAATTGATAAGGCCTTTTTAACAAACATCAAGTGGATTTTTTAAAACAGTTAACCTATACAATTGATAGCAAAGAATAAAACGGACCAAAAAACCTACTCTGGAAATAGCACAGGACTGAAGTCCCCCTCCGTTGGCAAGGTTTCCAAAGTTTCTTCAGCATCGCCCTTTTGACTTACGGGCGTTGCAGGAGCAGAGTTTGTTGATGGAGGATCCTTTGGCTTCACGGGCGTTATGGTCACAGCATTTTTAGCCAATTTTGTTGCAACAGTTTCGCCAATAAGTCGGCAAACGGTGTCCGAATAGTCTGAACAACCCCGACCATTGCTTCGCTTGCTGCTGAAATACAAAGAAGAATGCAATTTGTATTGGCTTTTCAAGTTGTCCTTCGTGAGACAATATCACAGTTTTAAGTTTACGATACACTGTACACATTATTTACTGTCTTCAATCCATTTCCATTTCCTGCATTAGCTGGCAACTGCACACCACTTTGTTGCAAGTGTCAAGTACCAAAACATGTAAAGCTTGTAAACTTAGTTTAGTAAAAAGACATTAATTACCTATTGCGGTTTTGTCAACAATGTGTTATGTTTTTTATTTATGTCTGATTATTTCAAGTTATCTGTCACATTATTGTGTGATAAAAGCATGCCAAGGCAAATGCGTTAACAAAAGACGACAAAGTTGTTCAAGAGGTAAATGTCAACGAAATAATGCACTACTGCCCACAGTTCAATAACACAGGTAAATGATACTGATCTAGGACCTGGGCAACTGCGTACAACTGGGAAACAGCCTTCATACCTTATAAGATAGTCGCCATTTATGGTTTTCCACTCCTCACATATTCTACATAAATATCTACAAAAAATCCTCCAAGAAATATTATCAATAGAGCCCTTAAAATTATGGACGTAACACTGCAAACATACGAAGGTTGCCGAAGAAATACTAGTATTTGAAGTCACCAGCTTGCTGAGGGCCAGTAAAACTGAAGTCTCCAACTGCCGATTTTCCTAGCCTTTTGGCAAGCGGAGATCAAAAATGGTGAAAACTCATTAGAAGTGTATCCGTCACCCAATGGGACAGTGGGTTAGGTAGCGGACTGCAAGGTTGATGGTAATGCATTGTTAGACAGGCGTATATTACGCCGGGTTCGGTTAGTACGCTACTGGAGTACCAATAATTGTACAAACATTGGTCCACATATTGCAGGTGTAATGTCCGCTGACAAAATAAAATTCAACTGCTAAGGAAATGATACACTATCTTAAAATTGACTAATGCCTTCTCGTTTAAATCAACCCACCTTCTTTTAATAATTATATGCTGGTAAGTAGGTGTCCGCAACAACTGTAAAATGTAAGTGGTGCAGCAAGAGCGTAGCCTGGAGGCAAGCATTTTTAAGAAGGTGCAGCAAAAAGAAATGACCTAAAAGAAAACAGTTTAGTTAGCAGGTGAGGGCTCCTCCGCCATCGAAGATTACTGGGGTTTAGATTATAGGCGACTTCCGTATAGTTTAGTTTAGATTATAGCAACTTCATAAATATGCAGGCAGAGCAAACATACGTTCCTCCTGCCATTGATGCTTACTTACTTAGGCGGGAACTGTTGTCAGGTCACGTGATTAGCGTGCCTGGAGGGTAAGGCTTGCAGGGAAGTGGGAAACAGATACTGCAACGTGACATTTTCACACATACAAAATGTGCAATGCATGTTGCTTTCATCGACATGAAAGACCATGTATATATATATATATATATATATATATATATATATATAAAAATTAAAATATAAAAATCCGTCAAGTATAGAGTTTTATACAATAGTAAGAAAATAATCGAATTATTATTATTTTTATAACTGATCCAATTCCTGCTAACACACACCATTAGGTATAAAAACTAAGATATTTTCCATGTTAAGCCATAAAAAAAAAAGAAAATACTTTGATTCTCAGGCTCGTGAAGGTCAACACCCTTTATTTTTTTTTATGGCTATAACAAAAAAAGAGCAGACCAATTTGAGGCTGTGGCTGCTAAGGCTAACTGGGGACTTTGTCTCCTGAAGAGGACTGACTGAGCGTGCACCCAGTCTTACGGTGTCAGCCGGCAAAGCTTCGGTCAGGCCATTGATGAAATATTGTACCCAAGTCTGGTCATCATAGTTTCCCAAAAGTTGGATCTGACCTTCGTTATGAAAGTTTGAGTACAAGTTCTTGTTAGAGAGGATAGGTAAGCGGGGCCTCAAACTCTCTTTTTGAGGCGGTGTCGTATCGATGTGAGAAGATTTTGTTTCTGTGTTAGGCTTGTGAGAGCATGTAATGCATTACCTGAAGAAGTAAGGCGTGTACCATCGCTAAATGCTTTCATATGTCGCTTGTGTTCGTGTAGTTTCACGGGATAGAATTACCTGTTCATGGTTTCACTTTGTTCTCTGGAACGCTTCACCGTGTGGATTCATTACTTATAAGTACGTACTATTAAATTACACTATTATACCACCTTAACGATATTTTTGAAAGCTTTCAACTGCTGTTAATTTCAAGCTAAGTACTTAAAAATTATTTACCAAAAACCACAAATCAATACCGAAAGGCAAATTAGAGCACAAAGCTGCACAAGAAAACCAAAAAAAAAACACACACAAAAAAAAGAGTTGTTGTTCACTAAAAACGAATTTACTTTAATATTTTGGAAAAAAATAGTATGTTAAAAAAACCTAGTGACCTAGTAACTTTTGGAAGAGGTTACTGCCCGAGAACCAAACTTTTTTTTCTTATTTTTATGGCCTTATATTAATAAATTTAGCGAACAAACGTTTGTCCTGTTACAGAATATAAGTAATCTACCCCAAAACAAAACTTGTTAAGGATTCCTGCCAAGCTTTTCGGCCGTGTGAAGTCGTGATATAAACGCCAAGCTAATCCCACCAAGTAATAGTTCGAAGGTTAAATGAAATATATGAGAATTGCTTACAACGCAATTTTCAATTATTTCATTTAACGTTTGAAGTCTTACTCGGTGGGATTAACTTGGCGAAAGTGCTTGGCGGTTGATATCACGACTTCACACGGCCGAAAAGCTTGGCGGGAATCCTAAACAAGTTTTGTTTTGGGGTAGATATCAGATTTTCTTTGGTCAAAATTGATGAAATCAATTTTTTTCTAAGTAATTATGAGATGGAAACACCAATCTAGTTTTCTGGTCCATTTCTTTTTGTTTTTTTGGCTTTCGTTAGATTTTGAGAACAGCAGTCATCTTTTTGCAAATAATTAGGATTTCTTATTATGCAAACGCACGGATTTATTTAATGTTCACTTTGGCATTGTTGCATAATAACAATGTTTAAAACAATGTAAAACAATCAATTTGGACGTTTGAAGCTCACTAACCCCTGAATCAGTTGAGCAATCAGAAAGGTCCATATGAAAAGGGCACATCTACAGATCAATACCTGTAAAATGAGCTAAGAACCAGCATTATTCACCGCATGGAAGAATTTATTTTCGTGATACAAAAAGAGTTAGTAGTATAAGTAATTAGGCAAATATCAACGTTATTCACATCGTTTTTTCAACAAGAAAACAGTAAGCTGTGTCCTTAACAGTGAGTTTTATGTTGTCAGACGAAAAAAGTCTCCCGATTAACCAAGTTTCAGCCTTTTCTGTCGCATAGTTATTTATCCTCACATGCCTGAAAACAGCAAACTGCCTTTGCTGTAAAGACACAACATGTTTAGTTATTTTATCTTGATGTTATCGTTTTATCTTGGCGGGCAACACACTAGCGTGTGTCTTGATAAAACATGCATAGGCCTACAAATTTTAAACTATGGTAGATTCAGTTCCTTGACAAACGCATCTACCGGCGTGAAATGGTGCAAGAAATGGAAATTAGCTTTTAGTGGCCTATTGTACAGATTTTGTATGCCTAGGCAAAATTTAACTGTTCTTTTTACATGTATTAATGAGTGCTTAAGAACCCCTATTACCATGATGTTGCCTACACCATCAGGAACCCTTAGGCCAAGAATCTTGTACGTGGCCACCTTGAAAAGAACCCCAACGTAGGCACACTATCAAGCATTTAAAAATTGTTGGTACTGTATGATGCTATATAATTTTTGTTTAGCCTACCTGTTGGTATCAGCCGTATCACCTTGCCTCGATTTAGGACGCTCAATTTCACTCCATTTTGAAGTGACAACTACTTCCTTCAAACATTCTACTTCGGATAATGCTAGGATAAAAATAAAAGAAAATATTACAAGCTACATTCAATACCGACAGTAGTCTACAGCGTACTTGCAGACCAGCTCACTGACCTAGGTCGACCCGGGTAACACCGCATCAGATTAAAAAAAATTAGCTGATATCTAGGTTATTTTTAGTCTTCTGTGCAGCCAAAATGGCTGACAAGACTACTGCAACGACTTCGTCCATCTGTCCGTCGCCTTTCTGAACTTCAAAAAGGCACCAATAAAAATAAATGGTTTTCGCTATTAGATTCAGCAACGAAAAATTAGTTAAAAACCACGGCAAATTAAAACATCGTTCCTTCCTGTGGCTAATATTTCTCGATGTAACGCAATGAAATCACAGTTGATAGTTGTAATTTAAACCCTACAGGAAGACAAGCAACCGTAACAACAAAAGCTTCATTTAAAATAGTCATGACACCGCGTCGTACGGATCAATAGGCCTACTCTCGAACCAACTTCACCGTTAGCTGCTTTTTAGGAAATTGAAATGTCACGTAAAAATTACACCTGAAAGCTGACAGATGTTTAACCGACAATTGTGATGGTTACTACTTTGAGATTATAATAGAGAGTGCTGTTGCAGTGCGTGATAGAGGTGTGCGTCTCAACATTTTCGAAAGTGGCGGAAGTGTACAGAAAACCAGTTGCGACTAGGTAGTTGCTGTTGCCCCTTGTTTTTTCGTATAACTTGGCGGACATTTGATTATTTCATGTTTAGCCTACATCATTTTAAACATGTATTTTTTTTTAATTTGCCCATCCAGTGTGTATAATTGAAATAGGCTACTGCAACTGTTCACCTCTCGAGGTGCACTTTTGGAGACTTTCTGCCATGGTAGGCTAGTAGGTAGACGGTCATGGAAAGTGTGCCCCTCATCACATCACCAGTTGAAACTTTTGAAGCGTTAGATTACACCGGGGCCAACAGCAGAACTTTCTGCCACTGCCTGCGATACCTATAATCAGAAATTTGCAGGCTCAGGAAACCCACGTTTCTTGTAAAAACAGCCTTTTTGGTACCTTTATTCTAGTTTGTGAAAGGAGGAGGCAGAGCAAAGCCACCAAACATTTGCAAGAACCCAACAATGGACTGGTTTTAATTCCACGTTGTCTCTCAAAGCCATCCTAGACAAGTTTAAGAGAATGATCGAAAAGTGTTAAAACACATTCCCTGTATCGTTTGTCTTACCACCACATACTTTTCTTGCTTAGGCTTTACGGTTTCCCACTGTCTGCTACACAAATTATGTTGAAAAAATTGTCCACAGCCAACATCTTCAGAACTTTGGGTTAATACCCACATGTTTACTAGTGTCTACCGAATGACTTGTCAGTGTTTTACCTTATTAACTTGGTTTGTCCATTAATGGAAAAGTCTCGTCGAGACGTTTCCAATGCCGTACTGTTACTGGAATATCAAGATCGGTTAAATATTCACACAAACGCGGAAATTGGGGAAGAATTTGTCCGTTGATCTGCAATGGGGAACGTCACAGCTTCTAGGTTTAGCATTTACTTTCTTTCTGTACCGTACAATCCACTGCAGTTTTACGCAAAATAGCAAATAGATTTGGCAGCTTTAAGTGGAATTTACCATAAATGGAGAATCCGTAACGAAGAAAGATACGTAAAATTGTTCTTCAGCACACAGGGCACTCATCTGGCACGCGTTGTTCCGCACAGGTCCCAAACTTGTACTCCTGGTACAACGTAATACCTTGGACGGCATAGGCTACACTGCGCAGAACACGAACTTACAAAAATAACAATATGGCATCCAAGCAATGTCATGTATTTACGTAGGGGGCGTGACAGTTGCCCTCTTAAGTCAAAACAAACACCGCGATCGCCATGCAACAATACATTAGGCAACAATTTTACACTTTGGTTCGGCGGAAATACTTACCTGACGTGGAAGGCCGATCGTAATCTACTTCGGCGGGTTTTGAGTTCTGGTTACTTTTCTGTTTTTTGAAGAGATCCATTAAATTACTTTGCTTCAGTTCACGTTTTACACCGAGCGGCCCGTTTTGCCGATTTGAGGGTCCGCTCATCGTCTAACGTTAGTAACGTTCACAAACTGCCGCAAAATATTTGTTCATGTTCAAGGCAAAGCGGAGATGATGGGAGGGCAGATTACGATTAAACGACAGAAACAATCAATAGAAGCACACGGTTGTCGTTGGCAACTTCGTCACCAAAATATAAACCATTTAAAAATTAAAACACTTGTTGGGTGTACTCAAAGCTCACAGTTGCTGGACTTCGCTTTTCCCGTAACATTTAGCGCTTTTTAGGTAGACTCTCCATCATTCACTCGTTTAAAACTGAACGATCTGTAATCCAGCTTACATTAAAACAAAATAAAACTTTAAACAGTTGTCATAGGAGCAGACTTATGCTTTTGAAACGACACGGCAAATAAATTTCACGAAATTTCCACACACATAAAGGCCGCCATATTGAATCTCGTAATTTCACGCGCTAAACGATACTGAAAGTATACCTACAAGGCTCACTTGAAATAGACGCGTTAATGCGCATACCCGGAAATGGTATAACAAAGTAGGCAAACGTAATTCTGTAATGTAGCAGAAGAATCGCATTGGGAGGTTTTATTTAAATTTAAATTTTAGAGAATTATAAATTAAATTACTTTATAATAACTGTAGTTATCACAGCTGTCACCTAATAATGGTCTTGATGGTTATACGTTCAAACTATAGATGCCTTTAGCATTTTATTTTCCTTGTTCTGGTGAACCTTGCGTGTAGCAACAACTAGCACGCAAAACCCTCTTCCGGTTCTCCGAAAACTTTGCCAAGATGGTACGTGCACTGTGTTTTAAAATCTTCCTACATCTTTGTTAAATACTTTAAATGTTGTAATTATTTTCCGATAAAATGTTTAACGAATCATTGGGAAAGTAAATAAAATGATATTTTGTAATTTGGTCTTAACCGGTTTTTACAATAGAATGACGAAAGGACGGACATGTCATGTCAGCATTAGCTGCAATGGCCGCCTGGTTGTAACACACATTGTTATTTTATATTTTTAGAGCGAAGGAACGGCGACGATACGTACGCGTAAATTTATGACAAACCGTCTGCTGTGCAGGAAGCAGATGGTAAGTATAATAAAAATCACGTACCAAACGAATTTCTTAAAACTATTGATTGATGAATTAAACTGAAATCGGGGGTGGTGGTGTGGGTCACCACAAATCGAGGGTTAGAAGAGTGGAGGGTTATTTTTGAGGGTGGATATTGAGTTATTTGTTTCCCCGTGCCTGTCGGAACAGGAACCCTTAAACTAGCTTGTGGCATTCGTGTCGGCCAAACCAGATTGATTCTCCTTGCAACAACGAATGTAGCAGTGTTTACCATATGAATTTGAAGATTTTGAGATTCGGGATGATGGGTTCTTGAAAAAGACAACTTACCAAGCGACGGCGTGGTACTACAGAGCCTCCTTCAGTAAAGGCCGTAACAGGACACGCCAAATAGGGCGACTAAAATCAACGGCTGACCAGGTGTGGTAAGTGCTGACATCTCCACACCAAGCACCATGTTGCAAACTAACCTGAGGTTTTGAAAAATTCATGTACATATCTCGCTGGGGCACTCCATCGTAGAAATGATAGAAATAAGACTCGCCCAGCGGTAATTATGCAGAAAACATGATTTTGCCGCTAGCAACTAATTTAACCTACCAGTACGCTCCTTTCGTCGTTCTGGTTCCGAATATCACAATGAAAACGTGGGCACTCCTTCAACGCTGTATGTGAAGCTGTGCTATTTTCAGACGCATTTACGGTTGGAAAAAAAACATTTGCCCACGTTTTCATTGTGATATTCGGAACCGGAACGACAAAAGGAGCGTACTGGTAGGTTAAATTAGTTGCTAGCGGCAAAATCATGTTTCCTGCATAATTACCCGCCCAGCTCGGATAGTAAGAAGAATACAAACTCCTCTCCGGTCCACTTCTTGTTGCGTTGCGTTGGGCCAAAAGCTTCGTCTGGCCCTCATAAATTATTGAAACGTTCTCTTTGGTGTCATTCACCCACCACCCTTTGCTATAGCCTATACACAAGGCACGGTGTACTGGCTTGTGCAGATGCCTTGCACAGCCGTGAAGGAGCCCGTATTCTTAGGGTTGCCCTGAACTCCAGAAGCAGAATACTTTCAGCTGGTGTGCGACAAGCTTTTTACAAACAAAAAATGGTCTGCGTGGAGAGGGATGGTGTATGTGGTCTGCAGGTAGGGGGAGACGGGGAATTTTTCATTGTGCAAAATTTTTAGTTAATGCCTATTTGGGTTCTGAACATGTTTCTTGCAAGAACTTTTTTTCTAGATCCTTTGTCGGTTGTTTTTTGATAAAAATCTTAACGACACAACCTATTGTCTTGACAAAAGCTCTTGAGAATCAGTTCGAATTGGGCAATTTCTGGCGAAATTATTGCAAAGAGGCGGTTCACAAAGACCTTGCCAAGAATGAGAAAACTACATTATAACCAACGACTTAAATGTCTTAATCTTGATTCCCTCGAACTTCGCAGACTAAAAAAAGTGTTCTTATCCTTAATTTATGTTACTTCTTGATATCCTAATTTTTTGAAGTTGGTAATTCCAAAAGTAAAATAAAATTGTATAAAATGCTTCTTCTGTGTTAGGGTAATCCCAGCTTGGAATTCGCTGAGCGAGGAGACTGTCTCTGCCCCTTCGTTAGCCGTCTTTAAGAGACTACTGATTAGGCATTTCCTAAAGCCCTACTTTGCATGCAGCCGCAGTTATGTAGGCTACTTGATATCGTCAATCTGTCTTGTGGTCTTATGGAAATTGGGCTAGCTGTCAGCGGTCAACTGAAGGCCCTTTCTTTGCCCTTTTGCTGCTAGTGGCGAATAAATTGCATTATTATTATTATTAAAAAGAAGATGACGAAAAAAAGAACCGTAGGTAAATCGTACTGTAACACAGTCAACCATATTGCAACGTAGCGTCGCTCGTCGCTATGGTTGTGCCTCAGGGCACTGAACATTAATTAGTCGGTATCCAGCAAAAAATTCAAGTATTTGTTATTGGGCCGAATAACGATATTCTGTATGTGGCCGAATAAGGATACTTGGTATTCGGCAGAATGGTGTAAGATGTGTAGATATTCGGCCGAATGTATAAATTAAAATTTTCGCAGTTTTATTAATGTAAGAACACCTACCGCATAAATTCACAGTTTCACACCACTCACTCAAACATTCTCCAACTAATTTTCAACAAACCTCAGGTGTCTTCATCAGGCTTATGGTGTTATTGGACTACTACCTGTACTTACATCGTCCTCTCCTCCAACCATTTTCACATTCAAGTTGAGTCATCTTTGCAGCCTCTGGTATTTACTGGGCCGCACGTGATCATCTAGCTCAAGCTTCCATTGTCTGTCAAATCGCTCACACGGGTCTCTTCCCACTACAGTGCACTATGTAGGGATCGTAGGCCCTTGAACCTTCATCAAATGAATACCTTTTAATGCCTGTTGTTACTTAGCTAGTTACTCTAGACCCCTTAAAGGTGGATCTCGCGAAGAATTTGACTGAAGGGGAGTCTTAGCGAGATCCATTGTGTCTAAGAGTCAATAGCCATGCTACAACTAGGGCTGTCCCAATTATCGTATTCATATCGGTATTGCCAGTTATCGGAGGCAATTCCGATATATTGGTACCGCCGATGTCCACCTCCGATGTGCCAATACACCGTATTGAATCAAATATACGCCGCACTTTTTTCGATATAAACGGAAACGACGATAACTTCACTAAATATTGACCAATTTTGACGTTCAAATACACCATTTTAACCCCCCCCCCCCAGCTTTCCAATGATGGAAACCACAAGACGTCGCTCCACCCGGTCTAAAGTTATGGGTTAAAAAAAAATCATTTAACTTACAGTTTTAAACAAACATTGCTTGCAAATAGATAAGAAAAACTGCACCTTTTGATGTATTAAGTGCTCGTCCGTTCATTAATAATATCATTTTCACATATTTACATTTTTACAATTGTGCAGAAAATGTTTGGCTTTGTGCACTTTTTTGTGGGGTAAGGTCTGGGGAAAATAGCTGCAGGAAAAAAAAAAGCTTTGTATTACAAATGTTTTTATTTTCTTTAATATTTTTTTGAGGCCATGTTAAATGTATATTTTTTTTCTTGTAGTACATCGGCAGCAAAAACTGTGTCATATTTTCATTTTTTGCAAAATAATCATTATTTAGTATGACATCGGCAGTCAATATTGGCAGTTATCGGTATTTCGTTTTATTGACAATAATCGGTATCGGCACATCCCTAGCAACAACATGAGTTCAAAGGTGTTGGTTTGATGAAGATTCAAGGGCCTGCGTTCCCTAAAGTAGCGCATAGGCTATAGTGAGAAGAGACCTATGTGAGCGATTTGACAGAATGGAAACTTGAGCTAGATGATCACGTTCTGCGCTGTGAATACGGCACTATGAATACGACGTCGGCTGCAGACGTCGATGTAAGTAGTAGTCCAATAAGAACTGAAACAGTGATGAACACCTGGGGGCTGTTGAAAATTAGCTGGACAATGTTTGTGTCTATAATCTAATTTACACATGTTTTTTTTTGTTAATTTATAACGAGTTAGATTTCACAGTATGTTCTATCTACAGCGATGTATTTCTAGTTAATGTAAGAACGTTTAGCTAAGCATTTTGTTTTAGTTTTTTAAGGAGTTGTCTTTAAAATTCCTAAAAAAAAAAGAAAAATCATGGGTGATTGCCTCTTTTCAAGGTCTACTACGATCTACGAAACTACAGTTTTTATGACGGAAATGGCAAGTTCTTCAAAATGCAAAAATATGCATAGTATTACTTGACCTCAATTTCATCATGTTTTATCAGACAACTTGGCCAACTAATGTGTGTAACCCTTAATTAGTTACACATTTCACATTTCACAGTTTCACATTTTAGTCAGAAGTTTTTTATTTGGGCAAGTATTTGGTCGAATACGTCAATTGTGCTGAATATTCGGTAAATTTTTTATTTGGTGCATCCGTAGTATTCTTCTCATGTTCCCCCAGCTCAGTAAGGGTGTCATCTGTAAGATGTCGCCACTATTCCAAGTGGCATCGTCAGGGGCATAGTAACTCTTGACGATGTCACTCAGAAGTTGGTACAATGTCAAAATCTAAAATTTGACAACCCTACTAAGCCTTTTTTCGAACTGAGTCTTTCTTTTTTTTATTCTGAAATGACATTTGCGTTGAAACGCTGAAATTGCTGTAGGCCTATTGTCTTTTAAATATCGTAACCGAAGAGGTTTCCAAAGTCTGCTAATTGATGGTGCCACTTGGCAAATCTGCAGCACTGCTATCTGTTACCTTTTTGCGGAGCATTGTGGAAGGCACAGTTGTTTGGTCTTTACTCTAGGGTGATGTGGGTACACTGTACGATTCACAGGAGCTCACACAAAATACGAGTGATGCCTGCTAGGAAAAAAAGATTTATATGGGAAGCAGCAACAGGCAAAATCTACCACCCAAGTGTCTGGTATCCAGAAAAGGCCAAATGTTAAATTGTCCGATTTTAAGAAGAAGAAATCTTTGGTTTCATCAAAGCAAGCCACAATTTTCTTGCAACTTAAGTTTCCAATTTTAACGTACTGTACCTTTCTGGAATCCTAAGATCTTTAGCTTTCTATAACATAGAAAAAAAAAAGTAACGGAGCACCGCTCCTGCACGACTATCCCACGACTCTCATAGTAGTAACATGCATTTTCATATTTTTAGTAGAAGATAGCTCGTGCTGATGCGCTGTTTAATGCAGTTTCTCAGCAAACTTTTTAATCTTGCCTAGGTAGTGTTTTGTTTTGTTGGATCCGTAGAATCAACGTTACCATTAAAACAATTATGCTACTTCCCCCTTTGCAGACGCGCTGTGGGTAATTTGCAGCTTTTTTTTTAAATTTTGTGTCGATACTGCCTGTTTCATCTACTGTAGTACCAGTTCAGTGTTCAGTTTGGTATAAAATAAATGATTGGGACCTGGAGTTTATTGTACTGTAGTATGATGTTAATTGCATTATTTTTGTTACCAGGTGGTGGATGTTATTCACCCAGGCCGATCATCAGTGCCGAAGACAGAAATTCGCGAGAAACTGGCAAAAATGTATAAAACCACACCAGATGTTATTTTCTGCTTTGGTTTTCGCACTGCGTTTGGAGGCGGGAAAACGTCTGGCTTTGGGCTAGTGTACGACACTTTGGATTTTGCCAAGAAGTTTGAGCCCAAGTATAGGTTAGCGAGGGTAAGTGAACAATTTGAAATTGAACGCTGTAAAGCTTCTAAGTACAGTAGAACTTCGATTATCAGAACACCTGTCTTCTAACCATCCCATTCTCCTGAAAATGCAATGAATCTTTAGTTTTAAGAGACAAACTCAAAAGTCGCAAGAAAAATGCTCACTCTCACACAAAAAAAACACCCACCCACACTGTGTAATAGCGAATTTTCGATAGTTTACTATCTTCCTCTGGCCTTAAAGTTAGTTGGCCTCTATTTACATCTTAGTTCTTGTTTACATGTTGTTTGGAGCCTAGCAACAAACAAGTAGACGAGAACAAAGATTTCAACACAGATGTACGTAAATAGTCCAAACTAACTTTAAGGCTTGAGGAGGACAGTAGTTAACTATCGAAAATTCGCTACACTGTGTGGATGTCTTTTGTTGTGAAAATGAGCTTTTTTTCTTGTTAAATTTGTTAGTTTGTTATATTAGGAGGTAAGGACCCGTACTTTTTGTGAATTTGCGATATCGCATAATTCATTTTTTTTTGTCTTAATAAATTAAGGCAGTAAAATATGACCGCCAGTTTGTTGACATTAGCTAATTTGAAGCAGAAAGTAATAAATAAAAAAAAACTTTCACAATGTGCGCCACTTACGTTGAATGCTACTTAGCAGGCCTATTCTCTGTTTGCTTCTCAGTTAGTTTTTTTTAATGTGCAAAATTCACAAAATGTCACCAATGATTTTTTTTGTAAAATTACTCGGTTTCATCGCATATTGTACAAATTTTCGCTGGAAATTTCATTGCCAAATTTTGGTTAATGTCGCGCAAAGTAGGCCCTTACAGAAGAATAGAAAATCAAGTTTGTTGTTCATTTCTTGCAAAACATTTTTGAAGATTCTTGTAGAAGAGCTTACCAACACAAATTCCACTTAAGCATGCAATTTATCATACACCCCTCGGCCATAATTTTGCATTTTACGGCTTTGTTTCATTTAAGTTTCTAGATAAAATAAAAAGCATGAAATAGACTCGAGCATCTTATTAATTTGGTCACTGCGTGTAAGTTTCGTTTGCGAACACCCGACTTAAATTCTGGTAGGCGCTAACTGTAGATATTTCCCCGAGTGGTGGTCAAGCGTGTCCTGATTGCCTGAAGACATTTACCTTGTTAGTAACTGGAAAGGGAGCTAGGTGAAAATCCCTGCCATTCGCTGCTGGGTTTGGTAGTGTGAGCGACTGCCACTCTCCTTCGGTAGCTAAGGGATCTTTTCTGGGCGTGTTAGTAATTGGAAAGGGGGCATTTTGATTTGTATTACAGCATGGCCTTTATGAGAAACCCAAAGTAACAAGAAAACAGAGGAAAGAACGTAAAAACAGACAGAAGAAGGTTCGTGGCACGAAGAAGGCCAAGGTTGGAACGGGACAGAAAGGAAAGGTAAGAAACTGGGTCATTCTAATCCATGCATGGTGTGTATGTGTGAGAATTTTGTGTGTGCATTGAACACTAATTTTATAATAAAAACTTGATCTTTTGAAACTAATTTTACGTGTTTACATTGTCTGGACCATATGCTATTCATTGTGCTAATATTGGTGAAGGTGGAACGGACTGAGGGGCACAACTTTGCTAAGATGGTCTTGTACGGCGGTTCTGTTTTTTTTTTTTTTTACAATTATGTACTATTTAGCAGACTTCTGATAAACATATGTAGTGGTTTCAGTAAATTTAAACCTGCTGTCCATGCATCCACCTTTTGGCAAAAAATGCTGTTTAAATTGTATGAATCGTATAATACGCACACACAATTGGCTGACAAAAATTTGCCTATTTCGCACAAAATGTAATTACGAAAGCAAGCTTGCGGTCATGTATTGCATTAAGGAGCATCAGGAAATTCTTCCGTTAAGTGTCGGTAGTGGAGAATGCTCCGAGAATGCTGCTTAGGGTAAGTATACCGTACTGATTACTAGTACAGCCATAAAACAAAATGGAATTTGCCTTACGGTTTTTAAAGGACGACACCAATATTAGCCATTGAATAACAATTTCGCCCGACTAAATTACATAGTAGCCTAGCACAAATTGTTGAAATAGCATGGTGTTGATTTTAACCATATTAACAGCACGTCCACGTGTTGGAATTATAAAGTGTGTGTTTGAATAAGCCCCTCCAATCACCCCCAGTTTTACAGTAAAAAGAAAGTTTATAAGTTAGAGTTGTCGTGTTAATTTCGCATAATCTTTCACAAAAACCATCCTTAATAGCAACGATTTGACAACTTTAAACACATAATTTTGAGGAGAAAGGTTCTTTTTTTTTGCTGGTCGGCAGTTAAATGTCACCACTTAGGCATATTTGTATGGCTCGCGTTAACTGGTAAAGCTTTGTCATCTTTTGCCTCTTCGCTGTAAAAATACAGTAACTTTGCTACGTATAATTTTGCCCCTTACTGCGTGAGTATTGGAATGTTGTCCATTCTGTACTACGTTATAAAGTGCGTAGTGATTTTACAAGGCCCCAAAATTTTGAAATAAAAGTATAAGTTTCCATTTTTTTTATTGTTTGACCGTTTTTACACTCTAGCTGTAGTAGTGTCGAACTGATGTTTGAAATAGATGTGCTGCCTACTGACTGGATTTGAGTGTAAGCACACGCAAAAAAATTTAAATAAAGTATGCCGGTTTGGCTACTTAAATGTACATGCCTTCATGTTGGCTTTGCTGTACAACTCTGTTTTGCAACATTATTTCAACTGTACGTGAATGTTGCAAACGCTTTCATTTTCTTGTTTTCACCCATGTACGAGATGGTTTTGCTTACATTCACTCAACGTGTGTATGACAATTCCAAACCGGTTCTTCCTGCGAAACTTCAAATTCAAGATGATGGAAGAAAACCTAAACACGCTCAATTTCACAAAAACTGACACTCACTACTCACAAACTCGGAGTCCTACTAATTTTCTACAGACTGCTGTTATGACTGATGTTATGTCTTCATCAAGCTCGCTAGAAACGCTGTTCACTCTATTTACATGTCTGCTGTGTCCATGATTTGAATTTGGAACAAGTTGCAGCCTCTGATATGCATTATGCAGTCCGTCTTCCTCATTCCATGTTGTGGAGTGTTACTTGTGGAAATCCTTTCCAAGCAAAAATCGGATGTTGGGGTTAGATGGACCCTACGTGTTCATAAGACTGGCCCCACTCATCACATGCTGCTGGATGGCCAACGACTCCAGCCATCGCAAATGTCTGTCAAATGGGTATTTGATCGAAGCAAGACTGCAGTATTCTCCTATCCTATGGAATGGTCCGTGGCCATGTATTGAACTTGTGCTGTGTTCTCCAGCACGATTTTTCACATCGGTGTTATTTTGCTCGAGTCGCCACTCTTTTTCTGGTCTCTCCAATATGTACAGCATTGCACTCCCTCTCTCAACATTGGTACCCTCTGCAGAGCGTCACTCACTCTTGCTCTACCTTTCTTTGGGTCCCTGTGTGGGCATTGGCCTCGCAGAAGAGGGCACCCTCACTCACAGAATGAAGTACCCCTTCATGGGGTACAAGTGGGGTCTTGCTTTATAGCCAAGTCTCTGAAGTTTCTGACAATCATAACAAATTCCTTTTGGTAGGTGGCCCGAGAAATAGGATTCTAAGTTCCATCGCTGATGGTTTGCAGTGAATGCCACCCCCTTCATTCCTTGTTTACGAGTATGCTGAGAAAGACCAACGACTTGTCTATTCCCTTTTGACCGTTTACTGCAGGTCATCATGCCAACCATTCAAGATCCAATGTGCATACCGTAAATCGTGTATTAAAAGACCAGTTGAAGCTAAAGCCCACCCCCTAAAATGCTGTAAAGTCAAAATCATGAAATAGTGGAGTTAACGCCCACCCCTCAAATTGTCGTTTTTCTACGAAAAATTACCTCAAAGTTATAGGATGTGAATAAAGATAATACTGCTTGCTATTTTTACTGGCCTCTTCTCCCTCCCTGTAGTAATAGTGGACTCTTCCTTTAGCTCCTAGCACCTGCACAAGGCCTGGGAATCTCTCAGCTAAGCCTCCTCCCTTCTTCACAGCAATTAAAGGATGTACAAATTGGTCTTTCAGAGATCGTTCAAAAGCTTCGAATTTTCTGTAATGTCCAGAAAGGTTAGAAAATTGATAATGCTTGATTTAAAGCTCACCCCCTATTTTTGCCTAGTTAACTGCATAAGCCCATGGGCATTTAATCCACGATTTACGGTACTCACAGAAAAATGCACAGCCAAAATGGACAAGTTTTAAATTCAGAAAACTTGCATATTTTCAGTGGACTTAGCTGCCACCTTCACCAAGCTGAATACACTTAATCCTACTTTTCTACATATTTATACAGATCTGCAAATAATTAATGGATATGTAGATCTGTAAATATGTGGTTAAGTAGGACACAGTGTCTTAGAGCCTGATAAAGGTTGTGGCTATGGTCCACTGCGAATTTGCAAGTTTTCTGAATTTAAAACTTGTCTATTATGGTTGTTTGTTTTCCCGTGAGTATGAATACTACTTCTAACCAAAGTTTCTCAGCCGTAAATCAGTTTTTACTGTGAGGTGCAAAAGATCTTGGATGTGTTCAAAGGTTGGTATGACGACATACTCTTCACCAGGAGGTGTGGGGGTGGCGTTCATTACCAGTCCTTTCTCAAGCCATCAGCGACAGATCACGGAATCCTGTTTTCTTTTGGTCACCCACGGCAACAGCTGAGGGTCATCGCTCAAAGCGAATTTGTGAGGATTGTCAGACATTCCAATTACTTGTACTCTTCGAAGGGGCACTTCATTTCTGTCAGGATACGCTCCTGGCCTCCTAAATAAACTCATAAAGCAGCCAATTGATATGTGTACGGCAGTGGAGAATAAGACGCCACAGCCCCACAAGGTTCGTAGTTCGAGCATGTGGTAGAAGAGCCAAGGAGGATTGGTTTGACCTACATAATATGAGGAGCCAGAGAGGATTTAGTCATTTCTACTCAAATAAAGAGGCCTGAAATTGACGCTGGATGGCAGAGGACGATGCCTACACAGGGACCCGGAGAAAGGAAGAGCAAGAATAAGTGACACACTGCAGAGGGTGCCAAGGTTAAGAGAGGTAGTGTATCTATCTAGTGCCTTGCTATGAGTGCGATGCTATATATATTGGAGAGATCAGAAAACGAGTGGCGACGCTAGTAAAACAACATACGGCCAATGTGAAAAATAGTGCGGGCGAAAACGGCATCGCAGCTCATTGCATGGCCACGGACCATACCATATGATAGGAGCGTACGGCAGCCTTGTTTCGATCAAATACTCCATTTGACAGACATTTGCGTGAGCTGGTGTTGTTACTCATCCAGCAGCATCTGATGAGTGGGGCCAGTTTTATGAACACCCAGGTCGATCTAACCCCCACGTCCAATTTTTGCTAGGAAGGATATCCACGAGCAACTTTCCATGATGTGGAATGACAAAGCTGACTGAATAGCAAGTATCAGAGGCTACGTCCTGTTCCAAATTCAAATTATGTAGACGAGACGCAGACACGTAAACAGTGAGCAGCATTTCTGGCCAGTCTGGTGAAGACAGACCTCAGTCATAGCAACGGTCTGTCGAAAATTAGCAGGACACGCGAGTTTGTGAGTGGCGAATGTCCATTTTTGGGTTTTCTACCATCGTCTTGAATTTCCATGTACTTAAATGTTGTTGCAAAAGCTATTTGCGCACAGGATGTTAAATAGGGAGAGGGTAGGTAGGCCTACGTACTTTTTAAGTATAGTGAAAGGTCCTAAACACTAAATGTAGACGTCCATAACATTCTCTTTGGACCATGTTGATGACACAATTTGTAGTGTAATAACGCCGAAGAATATTTATTTGCTCATTTCTTTTAAATGTGTGCCATGCTGGCAAGAATTGGGAAAATAGGTCAAATTTCCTGCTCCCTGCAAGATGTAGTTGCCTACGTGAATTTTTTTATTTCAGTCAAATCCTTATAACAAATTAAGTCACAATATTTAAAAAAAAAAAAAAATTAAATAAATATGGAATTTTTTTGGACCCAAATTCAATTCTGATTCCAAACAAAAGTGAGTCCTGTTTTCGAAATTTTTTAACTTTAACTAAAAAAATAAACTACTTTTATGCTATGTAGCCATGATGCACTAAATAAATAGCCCAGTGCATATTGGCTACACCAAACTGAAGTTTACATTTTTAAGTTTTTTTCAAAAACTGGACCCATTTTTTCGGAATTTGATTTTGGTTTTGGCTCTAGAAGAGTGGCTCCTATTTGCACCTTTGTTTCCAGGGTGCATATTTTTGTGGGCTACCCTGTAGACATGAACTGCCTGTCTCAACAGCTTGCCTCTTGCATGTTCTGCTGGTCATTGCTTATGTTGCATGAAACTGTTTCTGCTTGCGAGTTTTTCGTTTACGTGTTTATGATGCATGGAATTGCTTTTAGAATAAACTTTGCGCAAAGGAGTTACAGCAGATTTTGTAATTTTTGTTTGTTCCTGTGGGATAACCTATACATTGTAACAGGGAAAAATCGTGAACGTGGTTTGTTATTTCTTGGCGTTTGTTTGCATGTGTTGTTTGTTTTTGCTTGCTGCTTCATTTCTCTAAGCATGCACTTGGCAATTATATTGTTGCAAAACGCACCATTAAGTAATTAGTAACGCATATTACTTATGCTCTTGCAGAAGAAGTAAACTCGCCAATGCGCCTTCGACCATGTTTAACCAAAACGATTACATCAACTTTTCTTCATGCAACGAGGGATTTCTTTAAAAGTCGGCCCTCGGCTTTCTCTTTGTCCTTCTGGTGTTGGTATTTGTTTGCTTTTCGTTTGATTTATTTTTAGGTGGTTTGCTTTCGCTAGATGTGAATCTTGGATTAATATTTGTCGTGTTGACGCTTCTAATTTTTATCTATTTTATTTATTTTTTTCAGTAAACATGGCAAGTCGAAGCTCGATTGTATAATAATTGTGATTAAAACACAGTTGGGGTTCAAGTAAGGTCTTGTCTCGACTTTCTTTTCATGTTGCTACTAGGATGGGCGATAATGAAATTTCGATTACACGATTACTGCATTACCTTGATATGCGATATTAGCGATATGTTTAGGTCTACGTGTATATAGTTAATAGGCCTAGTTAGTGTAGTGTTAATACAAAATACGGGGGGTTGGGGGAATTTGCTCTGAGAAGATATGCCGGCAGTATGGGATGCCACCACGTTGAATGTGGGCTGCGTAGGCTCCGAGTTAGGACATATTGTACTTATCACATGGCCTCTTAACTTTCACAATGCTAAAAGCGTGCCGCGATATAGCCCATATAACCACAGACAGTGCGTGATATTCGTTTCACCACATGAAAGTGTGGCGATATGGGTAATATCAGAACACTAAAGTGTGGTGATGTGTGATATAACAACACTAAAATGTGGTGATTACTTTCATAAGGTAGAATTGCTTACCCCTTTTAGGCCTACGCCTTTTTCAATTCTCGTGCGAAAAAGCCTATGGCTGCAACATGGCTGCCATGAACAAGTTGCATGCCTCACGAAAATTAATTGTAATAAAAAAAACTACGCGGTCTAGGAGTATACAAATTCGCAGACGTAATAATTATATTGTAAATTATTGACCAGAAATATAATTGGGAACCATCGCCCTACGTTTTCATTATTAAAAAAAAAAAAATCCTGAAGTTTACTACGTGAACAGCGATAACGAAAGTTTCAACTTACAGTACTCAGAATGATAACATCCACACGTTATTCTTCCGTCACAACGCGTGTTATTACTTCTGAAATCATTATTTTATGTTTTGTTACCGTAAAAATAGTTTGAGGTTGCTTTATTTCTTCGAGATTCACGATCGATTACAGGTCACTACCAAATCGTTGCTGGACGCCATAATGACCGGCTGCCCGCAATGCGACGCACTGCTGCTGGCGCCAATGGCTGAGATCTTTGACTCGCTTCGCGTGACGTCACTCGCGAACGGCCGAAGAGTCACGTGCCGCGAACGAGCCAATCAGCGCTCGCGAGGCAGAAGCGTTTGAACAACGGTCGTTGAAACAGGACATTTCATTGGAGGAATACAGGCAGTGATGTTGGAGTTAATGATGTCATTTTTTGCGGGACATAAAATTGGGAATCCCCTCTCTCGAACGCGACCAAGGCGGCTTTTTGCGTTACGTCGTTCCGGAGATACGATCGTTTGAACCAAGAGCTATTTTCAGAAAATAAACGCAATTTCATGTCCATTTTGGCGACTATGCCAACAATAATATTGACTTAAGGTAATAAACATATGATATTAAATTAACTCATTCCCATGCCAAGTCGTCGATTCGACTGCCTCTCTCAAACTGCCTCTCTCAAACCAGCTTACATCAGCTTAAGGACAAAAACTAAGTCCCCACGCGTGCAGCAAGCTTTGTGAGGGGGCCCCGGGACCCCGAGCAAAGCGAGCTGCAACAACCCAGTGGTCAGCGTCCTCGTCTCCAAACCAAATGAACGCGCGTTTGAGTCCCACGACCGACCCTACTATCATATGGGAGTTAAAAAAAAAAAAAAGAAAAAGAAATCACCAGAAAAAAATTGGTATGTCAAAGGGTTAACCTAAATAAACCGAAAATATACGTTCCAAATTACGTAATTCAATCGGAGTTACGCCTCCGATGTATGCAATAATAGCAATTTTTTTTTTTAACAGGGCGTAGAACTCGGCTGAACCGGGCTAACAATACATCGTCATGTCGGCTTTTTCGCAGTGGAATTGCGATGACGATATATCGTCGCTTAGGCCTAAAAGGGTTAACAAAGCATGTGAGAATTATTTTGCTTTTTTTGTTTAAATGTTTAATAAAAGCAGTTTCCAAATAATCTTTTCTACAAGATAAATCGTACGTTCCTTGGTTGAAGAAAAACAAACAAAAAAAAACTGGAAAACCATGACCCACACAGTTAAACACCATCTTTGTTCTTATTATCTGAACAAATTAGAGAAAAACTAGCAAACAAAATATCTCCTTCGTAGAATCCTCCTCACTGTGTTACAAGATTGGGATACTTCCCTATGCCTACGGCGCTTTTTTACCTCATTAACGCAGTCATTTATGCAAAATATTGCGTCACTTCCGCCTCTATCCCACTTACCCCTACCCTGTCCGCGTCCACTCACTCTTTTTCTTGCCGCTGGCGCGTGCAGTCAGACATTCTTAAGCTAAGATTGTTGAATTACTAAAGGAAATTAGTTTCGAACGATCGTTTTCGCCGTTGAATTGAAGTGCGCCATCTTTCCAAGCGAAGCAGCGTGGCTACGCGGTTGGTGGTGAGTATTTCTATTAAGGCTGTACCGAACGAGAATTTTTCAGCCGAACCGAACCAAACCGAACAAACCTTAAATAAGCCGAACACCGAACGCTTCCGAACCGAACAAAAATGTACCAAACAAATCTATCTTAAACTAAAATGTAAAAGAACTCAGTTCAAAAAGATTCATCAAAGCACAAGTTTCTTAACATATGTAGGTATTTTCACATGGACTTGTAAGTCGTATATGTTGAAACTCTGTTTAAACATAAAAAAATCTCCACTACTTTTACATTTTCCCTTATAACTCCTGAACCGTTAGAGCTAGGAACTTGTGGTTTGAACCAACAGAAAGCTGGCGAAAAAACCTTCGAAATGGTGTATTCAAACATCAAAATCCGTCGATTAGAAGTGAAAATATGTTCGGTTTGGTATTTTGCGTTTGAAAGACCGAACACCGAACCGAACCGAACACCCTCTGTTCGGCCATGTTCGGTTCGGTTTGTTCGGTTCGGTACAGCCCTAATTTCTATCGATACTGGCTGAAGAGTATTAAGATGGCGGCCGGCATGGTAGCGGCAGATTTGTGAGAACGAAAAACGTGGCGGCCTGTTAGGCCGGCCAAGTACGTCCGCACGTGGATATAATTGCTTCTTGAGAACGTGGCAGAAGTGGTTTAATACGGTTTGTCAGGTTCGTAGTATTTATTTTTGGTTGGTGTGGCGGAATTTGGAAGAGAAGTGTGTTTGGGAGTTCATATGTGATACCCATTGTCGGAGTCGGTGACCGACCGAACCGACAGGAGCCGCAAGTGGCGGACAGTGGAAAAAGTGGTGGTTGGTGGTGATAAAACAGTACTAATGGCTCGGTTTTAATTTATTTTGGGGGGGGGGGGGGGGGAGATGCGAAACGCTGGGGCGTGTAAGGCATCGGCTCTACCGAGCGTGAGTAGATGATTTTTGTTGTGTGTGCGGTTGGATTGTTGGAAAACAAACGCGGGAAGGAGCTTGGAAATAATGAGCACATAGCGTGCTGGAAGTTTGAGAGGCCATGGGGCAGAGTGGGCGGCCCATTGGGGCGTCGCCGCCAAGTAACAGTAGTTCATCCCATTGTACACATCCGATTGTTAAAAACTGATTGTTAATGATAAAAGGCGGCCAACTAGCAGACATGTGTCTGTTAACTGTAAGCAACTGAAAGCATATTTTGGCATGTTGAGGATAAATCCCAATGCGACAGAAATGTTTCAAATTGTGGAAAATGTAAGGGGAAGGGTCGGAGATTAAGAAAAACTAAAATTTAAAGGATGCGTCAATAACGTCGTTTTTATGTTACTGTCCAACTTGCTAGCTATCTAGCTAGCTAGCTGTCTAGCTAATAAGATTTTTCCCATGTTAAATCCCATAGACTTTGCTCATGGCTAGCGCAAAATTACCAAGGTCTACGTACCTGAATTTTTGCACACGGATGCATGGTGATCTGATGATGGTCCTTTTGTTGGTTTGGGGGTTGTAGGGGTCAGGACAATCGCGTGGGAGGGTTTTGAAATTTGCCACCGGCGAATTTAAATTTCGTTTCTTTTTCAAGTTGCAACCAAAGATTTTAAGCAACAATTGCTTGAACAATCAAGCCTGGTCCTTAGATTTATTATAAAAGCCTGGACGAACTAAAAACTGAACTGTAACGAAGGACAAAATAAAGAAACATTAAAGTTGCTGTGGATTGCGTAAGAATAAAGGGATGCACGTTAGATGATGGTTACGCAACAATATGAGCATGCACGAGCTAGTAGGTTTTTTTGTTAATAACCCAAAAAAAAAATGCTTCGCTTTCTGCTGTTTTAGTAACAGCGACCTTAGAGGGTTTCTGCATGACTAAATGTGAACGAAATCTTGACAAATTAAGGGGAAGTTGCAAGTATAAACAAAACAACTGAAGGGGATGCGCTGATTGAGTGAGCGAAGCGAACGAAAACATCGATTGTTAGTCAGTGTGTGCAAAAATGAGATTGAAGCATCCTAAACAGACGGTGTAACCTTATGTACGTTCACAGTCCTATGAAAGTTGTAATATCCACCCAAAACCAAAACTGGTAGAAAAACCCGCCAAGTTTCCAAAAACGGTCGGCCTTTGAAGGTAGTGATATTCCTCCAGAGAAAGGCCGCCAAGGTTAATCCTATTAGCCAAGTTAATCACACCGAATAATACTTTAGACGTTAAATGAAAACTTGAAGATTGCTACCGCAATCACCTAGCAATCTTCTAGTTTTCATTTAACTTTCGAACTATTAGTATGTGCGATTAACTTGGCTAATAGGATTAACCTTGGCAGCCTTTCCCTGGTGGAATGATATCACTACCTTCAAAGGCTGACCGTTTTTGGAGACTTGGCGGGTTTTTCTACCAGTTTTGGTTTTGGGTGGATATTGTAGACGGTGCTGGTCTAGAGTTGGGAAATACGCCACCGCTGAGGGCGGTTTCGGTGAGGCCGCCATTACTTGACGATGCGAAGGAGATTGCCCCGAAATTGAGCGAGACGTTAGCTCAAGGTGTAATTGAGAGAGTGAAAAACAGGAGTGTAGGATGCCAATTTTTTCAGTGGCGAAGCCAGACGGATCGCTCAGGATAATTTTAAACCTGAAAGGCTTGAATGAGTTTGTAGTGGTACAGAAGTGCTACTTGGATTCACTACCGAGGGTAGTAGAGCATTTACAGTCAGGGTGGTGGATGGCTACCACAGTCGTAACACAGTTAAGAGGATTCTACGAAGGAGAAATGAAGATTCTCCCAGAGAACTTGTTC
>JAHWFP010022448.1:43739-60224 GCA_023313725.1 Lithobius niger | reverse complement strand
TATCATATTGAATACTGCACTACAGGGTGGTCCGCAAAAGACTGACTACTCACAATTTTCCAAGTCCAACTTTTCTAGTTAGCCCTCCTCAGAACCAAGAGAGGACAACTCTTTCCCGTTTCATTAATTATTTCTGTCCTCTTGGTTTTGAGGGGTGCTAACTAGAAAGGTTGAATTTGAAAAATGTTGGGTCATTTTTGTGGGCCATCCTGTATTGCCAACCCTTGTCGCATATTTTACTACAGTTAAAATGCAGAAAAAAAACTGAATGAAAAGTTGGGCTCTGCCATCTATGAT
Organism: Lithobius niger; assembly: GCA_023313725.1. Taxonomy (NCBI): domain Eukaryota; kingdom Metazoa; phylum Arthropoda; class Chilopoda; order Lithobiomorpha; family Lithobiidae; genus Lithobius; species Lithobius niger. The sequence goes on along the minus strand of JAHWFP010022448.1, from coordinate 59,927 downwards.
GGATTTAACGAACACATGGAACAAATTTTTTTGCATTGTCAGTTCACACCACCACCACCACCACCATTTTTAACAAGCACAAAAGTGGAGCGATTTCAAGCGACCACCATTTTTATTTACATAAGTTTATTAACCATTTACAATAATACTAGACGGTAAATGTGTTTCACATAGTGAAGACGAGCAACGTTGAAGGTAAAATTTCTAGAATTAAACTGACCTATCAGGCCTTTAAACAAAATTTTTCTTGGGTGGGCAGGTTTTAAAAAAAAATTCTTTTGTCCCCTCTCCTCATTGGCTGCAGATTTAACCTACATAATAAACAGCATGACCATGGATGTTTCAGAAACTAAAACTTGTAGCCACCGGAGCCGTGGCCCCACCACTTGCAGTTTAGTTATTTGGCTTCACCACTTCCAGTATATATCGCTCTAATATAAGTTTTCATTGCTAGTCATGCTTATTTTTATTATCTTGTCCAGTGAATGTCCAATAATGGCTGTTAGTTTACGTTTCGATGATTTCACGTAGTTTGTTATTTAGGTTGCGAGTCAGCGACATGCTTAAAACGAATTAGGCGCTTGCGTCTCTCAATGTAAGCTCGTAGCGCCCAACGAGATGTTTAGTTGCTTCCTAGCATGACTTAACTTTCCGAACGCCCCAACGCTTGCCGTGCAGCAGTGTAAGCAACTATGCGTAACATATTTACAGTCAAATCTTGTCATAACAAAAAAAAAGTTTTTTTTTAAGTAACATTTTCGTTATAAAGTATACAGGGTGGCCCACAAAAAAAAGGTAACTGCAACTTTTTTTTTTTTAGTCCAAACTTTTTTGTTAGCACCCTCCCGAACCGATGATGTCCAAGTCTCTGGAGGGGTTGCTTGTAGTTTGGTATGGTTTGGTTTTTATGGGCCACCCTGTAAGTCTGGCAAACATTTGAATCTGGCGGTTTTTGCCAGGTCTGGTATTGACGGGTTTGATGGTGCTTGCATGTTCATAGGGGTTGCGGTTGTACTGACATGATGTAGGATCGCTAGCGAGGAAGTGCGCATAGGTGTCTCCGGTTGGAGTGTTCGACAGTGTAACACACTGACATCAACACATTACCACCACTATTTAAAGTATTATTAAGCGACCTCTTTCTCTTATCATTGACTTGCGAACTTCGGTAAGTTGGAAGCTGACAGTTGGCACATTCTTTTGAATTGTGCCGACCTTTTTTTTTATTTATAATTTAGTATGGGGTTATAACCATGACCCTGCTGTTTAGTTTGATTTTCACTCTAAAACGGTTCTGATCTCAGAACCGAAACGCCATGATTTCGTCATTTGCCTGCACTGGACAATGGAGTTACTGAATGGACGACTCCCTGCCAAAACTAATGGATAAGACTGCCCAGCAGTGAAGCCGACATTTTCACTGTCCATATTTCGTTGTCGGTGACTGTACTTGAGTGTTTGTTTAGGCTACTCATGTAGGTATTTATTTACCACTTGGACACGATACACTCCAGCTCGATATGCTGTAATATCTTTGGGGTTTCATCATTCACCGCTTGCCTCAGAACAGCGCCATGGGTGAAGAACGAAACCTAAAAGAATGAAATGGTCCATTTTTATTCAGGAATTTACACGAAAAATGACATCATACCGACATTTTGGACCTTCGTTACCGCCAGTGAGTGGCTGTTGAAGAGGGACGCTTAAAAAGCAACTACGCAACAGTTAAAAAAAAATTTTAAATTAGCAGTATTAGACTACAACTTGTGCATCTGGTACAATTGCTAAAACTTTCAATGAAAACGCGAGAATTCGATTGGATGTGGGGTTGCGATGTTTAATAGCAGTTTGATTTTCTGTGAGTGTCAGAGGGCACTTGACGAGCCCAACCAGTACTTATTGTCTTCGTTGCAGCAGCTCCGATTTCGCTCACATTAAATATTACAATTCACTCCTGGCTAATAGTGCTCCAGGAAAGTAGTAACATCATCTGTGAAGCACCATTAACATAGTTTTTAGGTCATGGTGCATCACTGTTTTCCAGTACGTGACTCCTCAGCTGGTAATAGTTCACATTTGCGAGTAGTTTGACTTCTGTAATTTTTGTTTGGATCCAGTTCACGTAATGTTGAATACGAGTGTAGACTCCAGGGTAGAAGCTCTCTCCACAGCCGTAGCCCCAGCTCACTAATCCATAGAGAGTAAAAGTATCTGCAAAGAAACAATTGATACTTCAATGAAGTGTGCATTTACTCCCCCCCCCCCACTCCTGCACACTTCTAATTTCTCGATGATGTAAAAGTTGTAAGATGATATATAAAACTCGTCGACATTATGTATAAAGTTATAATTTGTGGAAAAAATTAAATGATTCTAACCTAAACGAATTTGACGAAGTAGAAGATTATTCTGCATGAAGTAAACATTTGATTATTTTATTAAACCATTAATAAAATAAGTGATTTTAATACCGCGGCCAAGTCTTCTGAGCCAAACCTTGTCTCGAAGTTACGGATCTCCCTTGCGTACGTCCCTTACCTATCTTGTTTTATCAACACTCTATACAGCCCGAAAGAATGCCAACTGAGATGCTGCCGTTCTTTCCCTTGCAACACTTTCTATATACACGAACATGTTGCCAGAGTTACGTGGCATTGTTGGGGAGGCTTCTTTGCCCCGGCTAGCCTCCCCGAACAAGTGAGGGTTTACCGATAACAAGATCTTGTGGCATTTCAAACTTAGCGTGCAGCCATCTTGGAGTCATCGCTCTGCCTGCCAACGTGCACTCCTAGCAATCAAATATTGTTAATGCAAGGCCAACAAAGCACTGCTTGGTGTGAAGGTTAATGAGGGGGCCAACTAACCATGTACAGTAGCTATCGTTGACCTTCACCAGTATTGCGAGGTCATCAACCTGCTAACATTTTAACCCCCTACTGCAAAAGCCATCCAATCGCATTGTGCCACTTCTTGCTCAAAGAACAGAGTACAAGACGCACCACGAGCTTTGTTAAGGGTCCCCGTACAGCCCAGAGTTTAGCGTCGTCATCTCCATATCAAGAGACTGTCGGTTCGAATCCAACTGAAACAGGTAACATGACTAAAAAAAAAGTTACCTGCTTAACCCAAACAAAAACAAGCACAGCTTGGAGTCCTAAAAACAGAGTCAAACGTATGCACGAGATGGCCAACAATGGAGAAACAACAAAAATACTAGGTTACCTTAACAAGCCGACTCTAGAGAGACAACCGTGGCCGAGTTGGTAGAGGCGTGCGCCTGAGCTCCTTCGAGTTGCTAGTTCGAGCCCCATCCAGGTTACCCCTACTTTTTCGGAGATAGAAAATTAATTCAGCAGTCAAAGGGTTAATTCATGCAGTTGATGGTTTACCATGTTTCGTAGAACCTGTGTGTCAAATGAGAAACTTGTAGACACAAGTGGCTTGTGGAAAAAAACTAAGACTGCACTACAGTAGTACCAACTTTACGGATCCAACACCGATTCAGATTTAAAACATTTGCCATTACTGATAGGCCAATGGCGTTGCAGAAGTGGTTCATCGGCCGGGAAACGAACCTGTGCCGCCCTCCTTAGCCAATAAGGTAAATACACGGTTTGCAGTTGTACTGAGATGATTTATTTGCATAGTCACGTGGGGTCGTCCTTGTAGTCGTTCAAAGGACAGCTCTAGAAGTAGGTGAGGTTAGGTTGCACTATGGCACTAGAGTACCTGCCGGTTAGGGATTAGCTCCCAGAGTGAGGATCAACTGGAGGTGCAGCCCCTTTTGTACACGGCAGTTTCCAGAATGGTTTCCATAGATGGGAGCCGCAGTAAGCCTCTAGTGCCTTTAGCTCCCTCCAGGTTAGGTTAAGCTACAGTATGCAAGGAGGAGAGAATCTCCCGACCGTTGCAAAACTCAATAATTATTAAAATTTTAAAATAGTAACCAACCGTTAAGACGGATAGGAAGATAACTCAGCAAAACGTCAGGAAAACGCTGGGACTGCATCTCTTAATCTCGAAAGGTTCCAGTGTTGTCTTTCATCGAAAGTTGTAGGTACATAACGACGCCACAAATATCTGTATCGCCTTCGAAAAAATGTACAAAATTCAAATCATTGGTTGGGGATTTATTGAAAAGTACAAGCAACCATTCTGTTGTGCTGAGTGGCTTCCTGCCAAACAGCGCCTGGTGTGGTTCTGCTAAGCCTATTGCAGTAGCTAAACTGTCTCAACAGTTCTGCCATTCATGCTGTCTTTAGAAGGTAGTGGGCCCTTCCTGCTGCTACTAGCTCTCCAACACCGCTCTAACTGCTCACTCAAGTCCCTCCCCACAAGGTATCTCACATTTGGGTAAGAAGGGCCCTGAATATTCATAAGTTGGAATCCATTCTGCTCATGGTGTTGTATAGCAATGGATTCCAGGCACCTTAGATGGCTGTCGCGTGGAGAGTTTGAGCGGATGAGCGTCGTGGCTTTCTCCCAGTCAATCTCGTGCTCAGTGGCAGCACAGTGGAATGCAATGTCATTATACTGCACTCCTCTCCTGACATTGTCCATATGCTGTCCCAGTCTTGTTCTCGCACCTTTCCTCGTCTCTCCGACATGCACTGCATTCCTTGCACGGTACTCTGTACACACCTTCCTTAGTATCAGTCACATTTCCCATCAAAGCGTCATTCTTTGTGTTCTGAGTCACCCGTTCCACTTCAACAGCAACTGGAGGCACTTTCTTTCCTAAACGTTTTCTTAGTCCTTTTACATTCCGCAGGTAGGTACTGAAGCCACTACGACGCAAGATTTCACGTATCGGGCCACTCGCACCCTACAGGTAGGTACGGCTTACAATCGGAAACCTTTGAAACACTCTCCTTCACGCATACTCTATCAGCATTCTTCCTTTCTGTCCCAACAATACAAAAAGCCTTTTTCTTCATTCTATTCAGCAGTCCGGCTTGGTAGCCCAGTTGAAGAAACTTGCCTTTTGCCTCATTGGTGTGGACCTGCTACTTCCAAATTCGTCGAGTTACGGATTAGCCTCACAAATTCGTTTTGTGCGATTGCGTTCAGTTCACTTGGGTGGCCTGAGTTGTATGATATGGCTTCGTAGCCATCGGTTTCTTGTATGGCTGATACTCTACTCTCTTCGTCCCGTCAACTCTCTTCACCAGAATGTCAAGAAGGGGAGCTCACCGTCCACTTCTTCTTCCACTGTGAAGGATAAATCGCTACGCCAGTTGTTGATTTATCCAGCACCTTCGCCAATGAATTTTTCTTCAACACAGCAAAGACATCATCTACAAAAGGACTAAGAAAACGTTTAGGAAAGAAAGTGCCTCCAGTTGCTGTTGAAGTGGAACGGGTGACTCAGAATAGAAAAAATGACGCTTTGATGGGAAATGTGACTGATACTAAGGAAGATGTGTACAGAGTACCGTGCAAGGGATGCAGTGCAGTGCAATGTATGTCGGAGCGACGAGGAAAGGGGTGAGAACAAGACTGGGACAGCATATGGACAATGTCAGGAGAGGAGTGCAGGATAATGGCATTGTGCTCCACTGTGCTGCCACTGAGCACGAGATTGACTGGGAGAAAGCCACGACGCTCATCCGTTCAAACTCTGCACGCGACAGCCATCTAAGGTGCCTGGAATCCATTGCTATACAACACCATGAGCAGAATGGATTCCAACTTATGAATATTCAGGGCCCTTCTTACCCAAATGTGAGACACCTTGTGGGGAGGGACTTGAGTGAGCAGTTAGAGCGGTGTTGGAGAGCTAGTAGAAGGGCCCACTACATTCTAAAGACAGCATGAATGGTCCACTACCTTGTAAATACAGGAGGCTACGTGTTCTGCCAAATTTAAATTCTGGCAAACAGCAAGAATGTGACCAGGATCCTAATTTTTCCTTTGAAGTGCCTGATGATGTCAGTAGCATTGCTGTCGAAAATTAGCAAGACACTGTGAGTGTCTTATGTATGAAATTGTGCGATGATGGAAGAAGATTGTGGTTTTAAAATTATTCAAACGTTTCATAGTACTGGTAATGATGTTTTTAGTGATATCAAGAATTTATAGGGTTTGGAGGAGAATTTGTAACTAAAAAGTCCGTATTGAAACACGTTAGATCGGTCCCCATTAGTTCAGTCAGAGTTTTCAGAGGGCGCTACGTGTTCCATCTGATAATTTTTACTCATTTTTCAGCCCAAATCTAAAGTAAACTAAATTACAACTAAGCTAGGCTAAATAATAATTAAAATCAAGCTAGTTTCGTTTAGTTTAGTTTAATTTTAGGCTGAAAACTGAATAGAAATACCCACATAAAACACATGGCGCCCTCTATAAACTAAGACTGAACTAATATGACTGTATCCAAGACGTTTCAATATGGGTCTGTCACAAATTCTCTTCCCCAACCCTATAAATTCTTGGTGATATAGATCAGTGGTTCTCACCTCTTGCACGAAGTTCAAAAGGACGATGTAGTGACTCATATTTTTCTAACTTCTGAAGAAGACGAACGCAATTATTCACCGAAAATTTAAGTGGACATTTGTTGTGCTCTTCTGCGTGGTTTTGTGTGCTCTTACGTCTATTATGTCGTGTCTAAACCACAGTAAACGCCGGTTACCGGTTTTTGCATATCAGTGCGTGGAGACCTAGTCCGGAAAAGGGATCGGGGTTGTTGATTGAGTGAGTGAAGTGATTGACAAAACTTAATTCAATCATACGTGGGCTTACACATGAGCAAACAAACTGTACCATTGTTGCAAACGGTGCATCCAAGACCAGCCGTGCATAGCACGGGCTTCCTCTTGTTTAACCTGAGAGCCTTCATTTGGTGTAAAGAAAACCAAAATCGGTTAAGTTCGTAAGAGAGTTTTAATGGTTTGCCAATGGTGGCCATTTTGATGTCGTAAATTACTTATTTATTAAATGCTGTTATAAATACATTTTCGAGAAAATAGCTTAGAACATGATTGTAGTATAACAAAGAGCTTTAATTTGGTTTAAAGAAAATTAAAATCGGTCAGTTGGTGGCCATTTTGATGATGTCATTACTCCCACACAAGATGGAATTTTTAGTGGCTCCATATCCAAAAACATTACCCTTGGGTAGGTCATTCATTGTGCCAAGTTTCACACTTTTATCATTAACGCCAGTGTTCTTCATGAATGCTACTCTACTTCTTCAATGCAGTCAAATTTTTTTTTTTATAATACGCCCCATAAATACAAACTAAATTAGGCTACAACGTATATTGCGAAGTTGCTACAAAAATAAGTAGATAAATAAAAGAAGAAAGCCGAGTTTATTCAATTGATTTCAAGTTTAGCAAGTTTTTATTTTGTTTATTATTTTCTGGTGGTGACCTGAATGGTTGGGGGGGGGGGGGGGGGGGCAGTTTTCTGGTGGTGACCTAAATGTTGGGGGTGACCTTGCAGGCCCACCCCTAGCGCCACCACTTTGACAGCACATAGAATGCTTGCTTGTAATTTCCGCAAATCCTCAACCAATGATTTTAATTTTGCTACATTCTTTCATTGGTCATGCATTGTTAGTGTCCCAAGTTTCTAATTTAGACTGGCATTCTATGACTCGTGGTTAAAACATTAGCGTGTTAATGATCTTGAAATACTAAGCCAAGGTTATGATAGCTGCCCCCTCTCCTCGTTAGCCTTCACACCATGCACAGTTTCGGTGCCCTTGCATTAACAATATTTGATTACTAGGAGTAACCCCCCTTTATTTGGGGGGGGGGGGTGTTACCCCAGCCCCAAATTCTTGATACCTTTCCAACCCATGGCAATATCGTGTTAGCAGCAGCCAAACCAGAGTTTATAGAAATGCTGTACCTGCCGAATACATTACGTGGTGCAGTAATGCAATCTCTTACCATTGTAGTTGCAAATCAGTGGGCCTCCACTATCTCCTTCACAAGTGTCGATTCCTCCAGTTAAATATCCAGCGCACAACATTCCCTCTTCAACGGGCCGAAGATGTTGGTAAAATGTCTGGCATGCGTGACGTGAAATAACTGGAACTACTGCGTGATGCAAAACTGATGGCACGCTCCCTTCAGAATCTGCAAGAAGTGAAAAGCACGCTGGGAATTTTGATAGCACTGGAAAAGAGGTTGAAAAAATCATTTTCTTATGTGTAAATAATGCGGTAGCCTTACTACACAACATAATTTGTGAATTCTGTATGCAATGAATAACCCCATAACACCACTCACCCCAAAAATAAATTGTTAGAAATCTGACATAATGGAACCCTTGTGACTGCTTACGTGTGGCCAAACTCCCACGTAAGGTTCATTTTACATCCCCAGTTGCCTAAAAAGGCATGTAAACTTTTTAATTCAAATTAGGAATCACTTTAATACTACTGTACTTAAAACAATCTGAAAATAACTCGGGAGTACTGCTATTTAAATTTTGTATCAAAACCCAGTACAGAATCGTTCAAACAACGTGTTCAGTCAACTCGTATGCCTCTAAAAAATGGATCTGTACTAATCGCTGGAAGAATAATTTTTAGACTAAAAAGCCTGAGACCTAGTCGGTATCACATTATCTGACTTAATTTGGACCCAAATCAAACCATTTTTGGGCGGTAAAAATTTTCGAGCAATTTTGGTTTTAATGGTGGGTTATGGTACTTGTACTCACCATTGGTTTGTCCCCATCCTGCGACGAGGCATTTTCCTCTGGGGTATGTTGGATGATCATTAGCAGGCAAGCAAATTGGTTGAATATAGGAATTGGTAAAGTTGAAGCCTCTGTTGTTCTTAGGGACGATTTGCACCAAAGCAATATCGTTGTTGAAGACATTATCTGCAATGAAATAGTGCGTACATGTAGTGAACGAAAATGTAATTTGCACTTCTATATTTCTATTCTCAGGCGTATTTCAAAATTCCTAAACAAAAATGGAACAATTTGAAAAAAGCCATGTGGAGTTTTACTTTGATAGTTTGAAAAATCAGTTATCTCTCCTTTGAAAAATGAGCATTTTAGTGTTGTGCGTGTGCTGCTGAAAAATAGAACTACTTCAGACATATTGCATATTGTTGTTAGGCTATTTGAACAAGTTTTTGTTCCAATTGACTGTGCTGAAACTGAACTTTCCTTTTCGCTCAAATAACGATACAGCCTTGAAACTAGTAAACAAGTATTTTATTAATTTTTTTTGGGGGGGGGGGGGGGGGAACAAGTTAATGAATAACAAATGGATTAGTAATTGTTAACCAAGCCATTACTTAGATATTGGCTAAAAAATTACAACGAACCAGCGCTCCCTACTGGTTTGGTTGCTGGAAGTGGACTGGGAATTTTCAGTTGAAATAAATGTGGCTAAAGCTGGATTTGCAGTTAGGTGTACGGCCCAGTGTTTTTTATTTGTCTTCTTATTTTTATGGTGCCATCCCACTCCAGTGTTACATTTAAGAGCCTGCTATTGAAGCAAACAAAAAAAAAAAATATTTGAAAAACTTCTTTGGTACTATTTCTATATTTTTCCTTTAATGCTTTTATTAGCTGTGTAGTAAATTAACTGATGTTAAAAAACTCCTGTTGACGAAGTTGGCATACGTTTGGAATTAGAAATAGCAGTAACAACAGTTAGGACCTGCTACCTTCATCACATTATTATTTTTTTCTTTCGTCATTGTGTATCAGCGCAAGTCCATGTTATCTGAACAACCATCCATCTTAACATCCTGTTTCTCCATTTTAAGCAGGTGTGCACACAATTTCTTTAGACATATTGGGGTTTATCAATGTTACCAAATTCAAAAATTGACCCCGTGAAGGCACTGGAGTGTAGCCAATGGTACTACATGATTTTTCACAATGATGCAAAGCGATGTAACCAAACCCAAGAAAGCTTCTAATCTTATTACACAACTTAGTTGAAGGGCTGTTTTTACTGAACTACAACTGAGTTTTAATCCATACCGGTATGGGTAGAGAAGATGCTGCACTACTTGTAAACTTAATTTTGAATATGAATATTCCTGCAACATTTTCACTTCTTTTTTTTTTTTAACATTGGTTTTTAAAAAAAAAAATTCCGATTCAGTGTTCACATCTGTTGCTTTAAATGGCAGTAGTGGATAAAAGGATAATTAGTAGCACTTGTATTTTTTTAATAGCTTAATGGGAAAAAAAAAAAAGACAAACCAATTTGGAATTCTTCATGTACTATGATGTTCTGTACTTGAAAATCCTCTTCGTGAGCATCTTGAACGTCCACTTGATAGTCGCCAACCGTGACCTTATATTCTGTGTCAAATTGCTGTCTGCGAAAAAAATCTTATTTACGTTTCTACAGAACTTCAAACGGGGTTGGGTTTAATCTCTTTACAACACCTACGAACACCTCATGCAAGAGACTTGTTCTAGCAAAAAAAAATCAACTTGGAACACAGCCAAGTGAACAGCACCCAGGGCTTCACATGAAGGGAGCGCAAATGTCTTAAGATATTTTTTAAACCAATGTATATTGGCCCATTAAAAAAGATCCCATTTGTTTTTGTACAAGTTTCCAAATGGTACATAAATAGGGCAAGCAATTTGTTCACTTTGCAGAGTAACGCAAAAGTAGTACTATATACTCCATGTAAACGTAGTGGGAAAGTTTTAAGAGAGATCTAACATCATAGGTTCTAGAGAAGTAACGCGCGTGTCTTAAAAATTAAATCCATAAAGGACCGTTCCTGCAAACTTGACCATTGTTTTATGATCTGGTAGAACTATCCTATTTCTAGCATCACTGTTATACTTCACTCTTTTTTTCCTCAACCCTGTGATCTGAAGTTCATAAAGAACTTTTGTAGGCTAATAAATTACACAAGATGTCTATACTACAGTTAATGAATAAGGATTAGAGACTAGTTAAATGTGTAAAGCCAGTTATTAAGTATAAATATGCATGGCACATGCCTAATTCCATATTCAAGTCCAAAATTATAACCCTTGCTTAAAGGTACATTCCTCACAGTCAGCTTACATGGCTCAGTTTTGCAGCATTAGAACAGACGTGTGTAGATGTTGTAAAGACATTCATTTTCCTATTTTTAGCCTCGTTAGAAACGGGATTGCTACATTCATTGTAATCTTACATAAATGTATCAACCGCGTGGCTATAACACTCGTAATGCTATTTCGAAGTGGCGTCGCAGGGAAAGTTATTAGTGGGAAGGTATGTCCTTTTAATATCCCTAACGGCAAAATTACATGTACATTATTAACGAAAGTATTTTATCACACCGCTTACATAACACAAAAGTTGTTTTTGCAACACGTTATTACTTAATTCTAGAAGTAAAAAACAGTTGTCGTTAGCTGTTTTAATTTCCCAGCATTAAGTAAATTTTCTGGTAAACTGTGTGTTAAACCATCTTCTCGGTGTATATTCTCACTGTAGCATTCACCATATATATTTCTTCAAAAATTATTTTTTTGGAAGGTCTATTGTCTGTCAGTTGTGTTGAGTTCTTGCTGCTTGTAAAAAAATTCAAAATAATTATTTAAAAAAAGCAGATGTGAAGCAACCTTGTGTACTACTATGATAGCTGTCTAAAAAGAAATACAACAGGGAAATAGTCCCATAATGCTTTGTATAAAAGTGATGAAAAGACAATACTTACAGTGCATACTTACACTACACAATGAGCAGCTGTTAAAACAAAGTATTCATCTATGATGGCTCCACTGCATCTAATGATGTTCGGGGAGTGTGTTGGCGAGATCAGAACCTGAAGGCAGAGTTTAAATAGTTTGTTTCTTATCAGCATGAAAAGAAACCGATAAAAGGCAGCATTTCTTAGCATGTAATCATAGTTGGCAATAGCTTAAATGTGGAGGGAACTTGTGTATTTAGAAATTATAAATGTTCGACAAACTTTCATTTCACCTATCCTACAACATTAAAACCGTTCAGTTTATTTAGTTGTGTGCCCTTCTACTACTCTTGACATAGCAGCGTTAAATTGGGAGAAAGTTAACGGAAGGAAGGATATTTGTCCTAATTTCTGTTAAATATATTCTTAAATTGTAATTTTGGCCCTAAATGCCCCAAATTGGCGAAAATTGACCATTTGCAACAAACTGCAACAATACATGATGTGATTGTTGACCAACAACAATGGGTTGGTGGCAACAAACAACAAGGAACAATTCAATAATTGGCTGTTCTCCAACAATCAGGAGGAATACTTTCCAAATGGATCTCTTTGCCTGGCAGCATTAAATCAGTATTAACTTTGCACAGTCTTAAAACACCTTAGTTTGAACCATTGTGAATGTGTTTGCAGTGTTATGGCTTTGGCCACCATCATAATTGTTGACTTAGTTTCGTGCATTCATTAACTCAAAAGTGTGACTATGGATGTACAGATGTTTTGAAGAAGTCTGAATGTTTACAGTAATGCACTATAAAGCATCTTCAGAAACGTAGTGCAAGTGAGAATTGGGGGGGGGGTCAGGTGCGGAATCTGAGGAGTGACCCTAAGGGCTGAGCCTCAAGATTTCTTTTAGTCTTGGCGAGGAGGAGACCATCAAATGTATGGTGGCCACATTTTCAGTTTCCTCCGTCCCCACCCAAAGATAAGTAATGGCAAGTCTCTGAATAGAAAATGGAATAAAACACTTGTTAGTTTTATATACCTGCCATGGATGGGCTCCATATTTTGAGACACTGCCGCCCACAACTCGTCCTGTTTCCAAGTCAGCATCTCGTCCATTAAGGTACAGTTCATTGTCTTCTACAGCTTGGCGTCCGCAAGTAGCATCTAGGGAAAACGTATTATAGTTTTCACTACTACCCTGAAAATACTTTCCTTTAGTTATTAGCTAAATATCGTCGCAAAGACTTTAAACGGCTTCCATAGCTCTCCGCTAGGGGGTGGGAATGCTCACCTCCCAACACGCAAAGCCACCCATCCTCACAATTGTTTGAGCATTCAACCTGGCTGGTCGCATGCTAGTGCTCTGCTTCAAAAGTTTCAAAATGACTCGTACCTTCGAATGTACACTCTCATTCGATGACGAAAACTTGTGCTCGCACCCCGACACCGGAATCCATGGCGTTGTAAGAGTAGAAGTTGCCATTTTAACGATGACCCTTCTGAAATTTGTCCCCCTCGACCAAGGAACGTAAATATACATTAGGACGTGGCATAAACTGACCAAAGTGAGGTTACTGTTGCTCATAAATAAATCTGGGTGTCGGACGAAAATGGAAAATCGTTTAATGGGATTTCTGTCTAATATCTGCCAAAATAAAAAATCCGGAAAATCATCTAATCAGAATATTGCATAATGGATAATCATCTAACTGCACAATAATATGGCTACGGCTTCTGATGTTATATGTATAGCTGCAGCGAGCACGGCAGGGATGTTAGACGATTTTCCATTATACGAATTTCATGTTAGAGAATTTCCCATTATAATTATTACACTGTATGCGTTCTTCCAATTGTGTGATTTTTCCAGTTAGATGATCATCTCTGGCCCCAAAAACTCTAGTTCTGTTTTGTCTAACTCGGTTTGTAGACCTAAAGTTGCTCTTCGGTTCCTCCAACCTTTCCCAGTGACATTTTATTAAACGTGTTTGACCTGCATTTAAATGCCACAGCTCAACTAATGCCTCTGGTCTTATTAACTACCTGTAGTACACCCGTTTCTCTTCCCGCTCCGTCGAGGCGCATCGTCCTGAAATTACTGTTGGGTTGTCAAATTAGATTAGTGCAACGATTGGGGACTGTTTTGGGTTAGGTCAAGTTAGGAGAGCAAGTGAACAATCCTTTGCCTCTTGCTTTGCCAGTTCGGTCCCCTGTGTATTCATCGTCTGTCAAGTGTTTTGCCGAGTTTGGACAATGGTTCGACACTACGTCCCACCGTGTGACGTCATCGTTTCGGCAACGGCACATTGGAGATACGAACTTGTCGTTCACTAAGTCCAAGGTCAAAACGTTGTCAGGCTCATCGAAAGACAAGAACAGTGTGGAGAAACGTAAGCATTCTAAGTCTATTGCTGTGTTAAATAAAAAGGCGAAAAATAACGAAATGACACCCCAGAACATAGTCGAACATGGTACTATCGAACTTCGAGGCCAGGGACGCAGTAAAAACGTTGCTAGTGTTGGAAACAAAAATATTAACATTAATTTGTGACAGGCTATGGTGTCAAGAGTTGACATTGCTAATGTTATTCCACCATGTTCTAGTCATTGCCTATCGTAGTCATGGGGGGATTCTTGGATGATGTCTTTAATGTGAGCACAGTAATTCAAGCGTGTTCGGACTTAGCACGGTGGCGAAATCCGAAAGGGTCATGCTTATGGTTCGGGTGTAATTCACCCCGATGACGAAACCCGAGCCCAACATGCGTCGACAATCTAGACTAGTTCGCTATCTATTGCAAATTCCCACATATCTTATTTCAGGCACATATTGTCTGCATGTTGTCACGGTATTGGGCTTGTGGTCGATTGTAGTAATAGGTTGTGTTTGCCTGATTGCCACAGAATGAGTCTGCTGCTGCACGCCTCAGGTTTGTCAGTTCATCGCACTTCCTTCGCCTTTGCATCCTCGTGACTTCGCATTTAGCGTGGATGCGCATTCGGAGCTTCGGGATATTGATACTTCGCCGCATCGCCATGTCGCTTTTCGAAATTCTAATGATGTGGATGGTTTTGTTGAGAATTCTGTAGTTTTAGGTGAGGATTTTAGCAAACAACTCTCCCCCCCCCCCAAGCAAGCAAATGTTCATCGGTAATTGGATCCCTATGATCGCTCGGACGATGACCGCAAGCAGGTGAAGACATTTACAGTGAGGGGAATGCCTTTATCCCTTGGAAACAGTTCGCTCGTTCCATTCATCATTTTCTGCCCGGGATTTTCTGTAAAGAGCAGCCTGCGCCTGTCATTAATTGGCAGACCCCCTCACACCACCTTTGCCAATTTGGACTCTGTGCATGCACAGTCACATCATTTGCCTCAATCTCAAGTGCTCTTTCTGCAATATTTTGACTTGGAGGGGGTGTCTACAAAGGGATGAAGTCCCTCTTTCCGTGGGTTGACCATTGACTCCACATGACTTTAAGAAAAGTAATTTAATTTTTACTGTGGCCACTGGGTTATCACACCTTGCCTGAAGCTGAGTTTGTTACGGACAACGCTGCAATGGTGCTTTGTTCCTGCCTCACAGCGCCAACATTTCTTAAGACTCCAATTTACCAGGAGGAGAGCGGTGAGATTTAGGAAGATGGAGCCTTCGTGCTGGTTCACACACTTGACTGAGCGTATTCTGTGTCAACGGCTGCCTTTCATGCCTATATGGCGCCATGCTGAATCTAGAACGAATACTATGCTAGAACACTGTTTGCAATTGATGAAATGAGGCGCTTCATTCAAGAAGGCCTCTTTTAACTGGTGCCTTTGGGCTATTATGAACATGGGTCTTTAAACGCAGTGATGCCTATCTTGATTTTGCGGCTGGAAATCCTGTGGATGTTCTGGGTCATCTATGTGTACCCCCATGCACTCGTTGTTTAGTCTCTCCAACAACCAGCTGCTGTTTTGGGCACCCGACTTGCGAGATAAGGTAAAGGCCAAAGTGGCCCTGATGCCTGCGGCTCAAGGTCTTACTCCAGGAAACCAAAACAGAATCCCTTTCGGAAGGGCCTATTTTGTCAACAGAGAAGAGAAGGGGGTCAGGGGAATGGGGGAGATAACTTTAAATGGACGAATCAAGGCAGTAGCAAACAGTCCCACCAACAACGTCAGGAAGATTTCTGCAGTAACCATGTACGTGGATGTCGTTCCTTTCGTAGGGGTGTGGGCCGAGGGCAGGGTTGTGGATCCTTCCATCCCCCATCCTCGATCCTGACGTTTTCAGAAACGTTCCTGCTCACACTCACTGACAGGTGGGGGTAGGCTTCGGCACCACTTTCCTGCTTGGGAGTCAGTAATGTCGGATGCCCAAGTTCTGTCCATCGTCGCGCATGGCTATGTTCCCCCCTTCCTTTCCCTGCTACCTTCAGCCCTGGGTCCCCCACCTTGTCTACGGAATCTCTCACCACCCAACAAGTTGTGTGGAGCAGAAGTTGTAAAGCTGTTGGAGAGGGGAGCAATACGGTTATCACCAAACACCCTGGGTTGCTACAGTCC
>JAHWFP010022448.1:2209-36311 GCA_023313725.1 Lithobius niger | reverse complement strand
GGGGGGGGGGGGACACGGATGCCATAACACCAAGGTTAGACCTGCCAGGGACACGTTGGTCCCCGATGGCATCGCCAAACGTGTAGGTAATTCAGGGGAAGGATGGCCAAGGTGCAAACAAGGAAATGTTTAAATAAAGGGGCTAAATATAAAATAATAAAAAGTTTAAACAAACGTTGTAAACTTGCTAAAAAATGTTCGTTGATTTTAAAAAGTAAAAAAAGTACTGGGATTTGTCGTAATCAAATTGTTAAAAAAAAATTTACATAAAAATGAGAAAAAAAATCTATTCACCACATACTCGATTTTCTGCAGATTTTCTGCATTTTTTTTTATGAAGCTCTCGGGACTTTTTTTGTTGAGAAATTTTCGAGAATCTTAAAACCGTTTTCAGCTTTTGTTTGGTAACCCCGTACCAGAACAGGAAAATATCAGAAGCTACATTCACGTTTCTTAACTTATAATCAGAACTGCAAGGCAACGAAATCACGGAAAACAACAACTCCCCAACGTTATTACGTCGAAACACGCTGCAGCCACACCAAAAACCTCGCAACTATAATAATCTAAATAATAAATAATCTAAAACGGCGCTCCAACAAAAAAATAAAGAAGAAAATGCTGGAGGGGGTCCCATAAATCGTAAAAATAACTGCAACTTACCTACGCACGCATTACATGCTAGGAATGCTAATATCGCAGTGGAGGCAAGACCTATCATACTTGCACGTTGTCCCTTTACTCCTTTAACTACTGTTTTCCTGTGGAAAGAAGCAAGGGTTGGCCTTCACCGGCTTTGACCTTAAATCGGCGAAGTACCAGACCAACCAAAAAGTAATTACACAGCCAAGCCACACCAAAGAACTGTCGTTCGTTTCATCACCTTGGGCGTAAGAATTTTGCTGTCGTCAATTTATGCAATATTGTTTAGTTCGTGATTTGGAATTTCGATTGTATGTTTTTGACAGACATTTGCCCATAGAACGCAAACTGGTTTTTTTTCTCCTACACTAAATTTAGGATCCACTCTCCCGCGGGTGTTGGGGAGGTCCTTCATTTTAGCGGAAAAGGTCACGCTGTAAAAAAACAACAACGCGACTGATAACATACTAGTTACTAAACTTACAAAGAACACTCCCCAACCCCCAAACCTCCACCTCTCCCGCCCGCTTTCACGGTCGTGGTCCAACGACCCCAACCGAACGCTAGTTGTAATTAATGCAAAAAGCTCTAAAGCGTAAAGTGCATGATTTAAGGCTGCTGTAAAAAAATAAATCTTTAAAATCGGTGAAACAAGAAAAATCCATGTAAGACATTTCCACAACCATTATTCGTTTTCTAGCCTTACGTTCGCATATCAGAAGCAATTATAATCCAAAATAACGTCGCATACATGTAGTATATTCGTAAGCAATTCTATGTAACCTGAAGTAAATTAGTGTATGGCAACTGCAACGCACGACGAATGAAGAACCACGCTAGTGGTCTGCCCACCTAGTGTCGTATAACTCAATTTGGGTTCGTGCTCCCTAAAAAAAAAAAACAGACACTCATTATTATTTCAATTCGTCATTGTTATACTGGCGGCCACTGGCTATGGTGTTCATATCGGTTGTGGCATGTCAAAGATCCTGGGTTTTGCGCTTGGGATTTCTCCAGCTAAATTGTCCCTTTCATTCAGCATCATGGGATTTGAGTAATAGGATACACTGATCGAATGACCAAAACGAACGAAAATCAGCGTTTCTTAGCCAGTGTACGCAACAATTTGAAGAAACTTAATTCAGTCGAACTTGGACATACGCCTGAGCTGCCATATCATCCCAGTGTTGCATACGTTCATCCAACACCACCCATGCGTAGCACGGGCTTCAGCTAGTCATTTGTAATTAATTGAACAAATAAATGCGTCACCATCTAGAATAAAGCACTAGAGCTTGTACCCCCACGGAGCTCACAGCTGTAGTTAGAAGTCACTCGAACTAACAAAAAATAATTTGAACGCCAATTAATTCCGGGGAACAAGGATTGTTTTATACACTGGCAATGCCACAAAGTAAACGCAATTTGTGTTTGAAATGTGTGTGTTTGTCGGTTTCTGTTTTAGTTTTATTTTATGTGAGTAATTACGTATTTGTTTTATGTGTGTAGTTTTACTTTTTCAATTTTGGAAGCGTTTTGTTGTTTATAGTGTTTGTTTTATAAGTGTTTGTGAGTGTAAGTTTTAGTTCTTGTGCATGTATACGTTTTTGTTTTGTGTCTGTGTTTTTAATGAGAGACATATCCAACCGTTTTGTTTGTTTGATTAGTAATGTACATGTAGGCATTGCATGTTCACGTCAGTGATTATTTTACAATCCCTGTTCCCTGGAATTGGAGTTCAAATTATAGTTCGTTTCGTACGAGTGAACTCGAATCTCTTTATAATATTTGAGTATCTTCATAGTTGTGAGTTTCATGGGGGTACGAGCTATAATGTTTTGAAAATATTTTTATAAACGTCGAAGCCTTTTTTGTTCAATGAATTAGTTTTTTTTTCACCTTTTTTTCATTGTCAATGGTACGGTCTGGATTATCACGTGTCTGTTCCTTCTCTGCCGAATGTTGGTTTTTTTTTGCAAAAAAAACAAACAAAACAGGAGCATTAGAAATACATACTTATGTCCTTGTTCTGTCCATGCTTTGTCCCATGTCTATTACTTGATGGCAATACACCAGAATGTGTCTAGATTTAGCGCCTAGCAGCATTATTAGCCGCTCCTGGTCTTTTTATCCTTTTTCTGAAAATGTTCGTTAGCAAACGAACTAAATCCCCGTCCACACTGGGAAAAAGCTCGGCCCGTGCTCGAGCTTGACCCGTCCACACTGTGCCAGGGCCTGCTCCGAACTCTCACATCCTGGTCGAAAGCGGGTCCCAAGCCCCGACCCATGTTTCAGTATGGACGCCATCAGTGCGTGCGTTTTGACGCTCGGAGAGCTGATAAACAATAGCAAGATAAAAAGAAAGGAGGGGAGAAAAGAACAACGATAGATCCGAAATGTTGTAGCGAGAGAAAGCTTAACTAAAGCCCAGACCCTGGCTGCGATTTTGGGGTCCAGTGTGAAAAGACGGGTGTTGGGCTTTTGACGTTTTTATGCCTTTTTTTAAAGGTTGGTGGCCCAGGTATAGCTGCGTCCACACTCGACCCCCTACAGCACGTCTGGTGTCTAGGAGCCGACTTTAAAAAAAAGGGAGAAAAAAAGAGAGTGAGAGAAACCGACACCTCTTTCTATATCCCGTCCTCACTGGACCTCGACGCCGTAGCCAGGCTCCAGGCTTTAATTAATTTCTCTCTCGCTACAACATTTTTGGAGCTGTCATTGTTTTTTTCTCCCCGCCCTCCTGCTTTCCATTTATCTCTCTACTATTTAGCAGCGCGCCAAGCATCAAAACCTTTCCCAAAAGTACAGGCCTGCGCCCCAATTGCTGAAACACGCGGTTGGGATCTGAAATCCGGTTTTCGACCAGGATGCAAAAGCCGGGGCAGGCTTGGGTCCGAGGCTGTATAGATGGACCGGGCTGGGCTCTTTTCCTAGTGTGGATGGGGTTTAATGTAGTGCCAGCCGTGCTAATGCTATTTTTATAAACGCTGGACATACGCCACTTGTGTACACGCCCATTCTTCGTAACATTGTTAAAACCAGACAATTGGTGCACTTAATATTGGTGGTTAGTGGCCGTGGTACGTGACAAAAAAGTGAAATATACGGCATTTGATGGTTAAAAGGTTTCCCTTGGCAGAGGGTTTCGTTAGGACCCCTAGATTGATTTCAGAAGTAGTGCCACGAAATTCGTCCCTTATAGGGCCCGAAATGGCAGCCATCTTTAAAAATGGCCGCCGTAATCTCCCCAAAAAATGAAAACCGTGCAAAAACCGTTAGTGATGCACAAAAACGGTTGGGATTAAAGTTGTTTGCAATAATGTAATCTACAATGTCATTACCATACATTTTTTTCATATCTCTTATGGTTTTCGAGAAAAATAGATTTTCGTCCATTTTTCTGCCATTTTTTCGGCTAACTTTCAACTTTCAACTGCTGGTGCGTCGTTTCTTATTCAGGTGGGAGGTTCCAGTTAGATTCACACGACAGGTGGGCATGTCTCCTTTACAACAAGGGTAGTTGAAAGGGTCTACGACGGTTAGGAACCGAGGTACGCTCGTTTTACTAGGGGATGTTATCACAGTCACCGTTGGATTTTTCGCTCATTTTCAACTTTCAACTGCTATTGTGACGTGTCTAATTTAGGTAGATGACGCCAGTTAGATTCATTCGAAAGGTACGAATGTATTCTTTGCAACAAGGGTCGTTGAAGGGGTCTACCTAAATTAGAAACGTCTCAGCACCAGTTGAAAGTTGTAAATAAGCGAAAAGTCCAACAGTAATTGTTATACCAGCCCCTACCAAAACGGTCGTTCCTAATAGTCGTAGACCCTTTCAACGACCCTTGTCGCAAAGAAGACATTCCCACCTTTCGAATGAATGTATTTGAAGACATCTACATAAATTATACAGGTCACAGTATAAGTTTAAACTTGAAAATGAGCGAAAATTCCGACGGTGACTGTGATTCCATCCCCTAGTAAAACGGGCGTACCTCGTTTCCTAAGAGTCATAGACCCTTTCAATTACCCTTGTTGAAAAGAAGACATGCCCACCTTTTGAAAGAAACTAACTGGAGTCATCTGCCTAAATTAGACACGTGACAATAGCAGTTGAAAGTTGAAAATGAGGGAAAAATCCAACGGGGGCTGTGATACCATCCCCTATTAAAACAGGTATACCTCGCTTCCTAACAGTCGTACACCCTTTCAATTACCCTTGTTGTAAAGGAGACATGCCCCTTTCGAATGAATCTAATTAGAATAATATACCTAAGTTAGACACGTCACAATATAAGTTGAATGTTGAAAATGAACAAAAAGTCCAACGATAACTGTAATACCATCTCATAGAAAACGGGCGTAGCTCGGTACCTAACAGTCGTAGACCCTTTCCACTACACTTGTTGCAAAGAAGACAGTCCCACCTTTCGAGTGGATCTAATTGGAGCCATCCAACTGAATGAGAAACGACGCAGCAGCAGTTGAAAGTTGAAAGCTAGCCGAAATTTGGCAGAAAATGGTTTAAAATCTATATTTCTCGAAAACCATAAGAGATATAAAAAAAATGTATGGGAATGACATTGTAGATTATATAATTGCAAACAACTTTTATCTCAGCCGTTTTTGTGTATCACTAACGGTTCTTGCACAGTTTTCATTTTTTAGGGAGATTACGGCGGCCATTTTCAAAGATGGCTGCCATTTCGGGCCCTAAGGGACGAATTTCGTGGCACCACTTCTGAAATCAATCTAGGGGTCCTAACGAAACCCTGTGCCAAGCGAAACCTTTTAACCATTAAATGCCGTATTTTCATACCTACCACAGCCACTAAAACCACATTGTTAAAACCAGACAACTGTTGCACTTAATATTGGTGGTGTTTATGCTGCAGTATTTTAATTGCAACTAGTTGGCCTCTGAGTAACACACGCCAGTCTAGCTGAAGCCCATGTTTCTTTGTTTGTTACTGAGAGCCGATGAAGCGAGCAGTCGGCACCCTTTTCGTGTTCATTTTTAATTCGATGTGTTACATGTCGAAGTAATATAGTTGTGCCAAAAAAGGGGCCTCAAGCAAATCGAGTCAGCCACATCTCTCTAAAGCTAGACACATTTGTTCAATTATGATCCGACAAAAGTAAAGTACAAATGTGAGCGAGTTGCAGTGCAGAAGGTCAAAATACTGTGGATTTCACAGATTTAGTAATTCGAAATTAAAAAGTGCTAACCTCTAACGAGGTCTTTCAATGCAAAACCGTCGTCCATATGTGAGGTGCTATGGGAGTGAACGATAAGTTAAAATTATTATTATTATTATTATTTTTTATTTATTTCACAATCGGACCACAAAATGATCCATACAAATATCAATTAATGTAGGTTTAACTGGCCTAAGCCATACAAATAATCTGGCAATTGCAAACCCAGCCAAAGCTAGCAAAAAAATAAAACAAAACGGTGTTTGTCGTCAACTACATTGTGTCCCCATACAACACGGAATGCCACACATTCATGGTACTCCCTCTTTGACTAGCAAAGTGGGTAATCGTGTGTACAAGAGTGTTGGTGGACGCCAGCACCCCTGAGCGGAAGCCCCAAACTGCCTTCCTCCTGATAGCAGTAGCCGACAAAAGATTGTTCTCCACCAGCAGTTGACTGGCGCTTGACCATGCTGGCCGACAGTGGACCCGTCTCACGGCATTATTGTAGCAAACACGAAGCTTGTTCATGCTGGCTTTTCTGTAGTCAATCCATAAGCTGCACGTGTACAGGCTGGCACAGTAAGCTTTCAGCAGGCGGTTCTTAACAAATCTGTCACAAGTGCCAAATTTAGCTGCAAGTGTGTTCCCAGCAATGCACAATGCACGACACTGCCGGCGAATGTCTGCGTCATCACGTAGGTCCTCACTGATAATGTGCCCCAGATACCTAGCACTCTGAACAAATTTCACTAGCTTGCCAGCAAGGAATATCTTTGGTGGTGTAAAGTTCTTCCATCCACGACCTTTGGGAACAACCACCAGGCAAACCGATTTCTCAGGGTTAAAACACAAATCCAGCTGAGCTGCAACGAGTACACAAGTATTCAGTAACGTTTGAAGGGACTTGGCGTTTGTAGTAGTAGTAACGTTTGAAGACAAGGCTTAATTCTTATTCACTCCTTACTGCATAGCTAGGGGACTATGTACATAAGTCACATATTAGGCATGGGCGATAAGGTTTCCACTTGAATTGACCCCTACGTTTGAACCAGAGAGCCAACTTGTAGGTTGCCTCTCCAACGCCAACTGGCGATCCACTGATCAGGCAACCAAATTTATGCAGGTGGAGAACAATAGAACTAGCCTAAGGCTGTATGTCATGTGATAGGCTAACAGGTGCAATTCGGTTCAAACTGTTTCTCAGTTGGACAAGCATTGCTGCCCGGCTGTTGGCACTCTTCAATCCTGTGTTTAGGCGGTAATTGGGAGGGCGCACAAGCAGCTCATGTAACGGCAAGGCGTTTCCCAAGTTTTGACCCGTTTGCATCCTATTGTACAAGAATAGCTAGTTACATTCCCCCTCCCCTAAATTTTTGCTTAGGCAAAGAGAGACCTAACTTAATATGACGCCATTAGTTCTTGTCTGCTATAAGTTTATAAAAGTTATTTCGATTAAGCATTTAGTTTTTTTTCGAACATCAAACAAACAAACAAAAAAACACTTAAAGTTCACAGATTTTCGTGCCTACCGATTCAGTTACACAATTCAATTTCCGAAATTTTTAATTCATAATTTTTGCCAGCCAACGGGTCCTTTAAAAGGACATTCCTCCAAGAGCCATTTTTCTTGATCCTCCACATCAAGTATGCCCCCAAAGGTCTATTTCCTTACCATTAGTCAATCTCTTGGTAAAAATCCATTTTAAAATGTGGCGTCTAGGAGGTTTTCTGTTGAAAATTAGGGAATTTTATTTTAAGTGCGTCCCGCACTTATATGATGCTTTGCGCGCTTACAATAACCATGATGTTTGATCTGTGTATGTGCATGTACCAATTTTCTAACAATTGCCATGTGATCAAAAATCTAAAAGACTAATGCGGTAAAAATTAAAATTAATTATTCCAATAGATCACCGAAGCAAAATTATAAGATACTAGCCTAGAAGATTATAAATTGTGATGTTAAAATGCGAGAATTATTCCGGTTTGTGACGACACGATGAATGCGTTCATGCCAGTTCGTCTATTATGCGCAATCCCAATTGAGACAGTAGCTACATTCTTTGCTGTGAGGAACGTAGCTGCTATCTCAGTAAATAAAACATAGCTAAGCTACGCATGGAACACATTAAATAAAAAAATAAAAAAACAAACTTCGTTTCGAAGAAAAATATTTGGTTAATTTTATTTTAAATTATTGGCACCTAGCTTGGATTCCAAATTTCACACTTTAACGGTTTATTCCCATTATGAAAGTTTGAAAATAATATCGCACTCTCGATGGATTTTTGCAGTTTGCATCAGAGTCCTCGCTACAGAAGTGCATATTTCCATTTGCATATGCCCATTTGAAGGATTTATCGCCAGTTTGAGCAGATGATGCTGCAACATCAAAAAATTTGCACTTGGAATCACCACAATGTTTTGTTCTCATTCAAGAATTTTTGCTGTTCTGCAACACACTCTTCTGTAATTTTCGTATTTCACACTCACAACTTGTATTTAGCCCATAACCGCCTGAAAAAACTTTCAGACCCTTTTTTTAGAGTCCATATGGGACTCGGGTCGGTTCTCGGATTCGAACCACCCTTCTCTTGGTTTGAAGCCGACGACGTTGACCACTGGGCTGTGACTGCTCGCTTTGCTCGGGGTCCCCTCACAAAGCTCGTGCGTTTTTCGCTGTTGTAAGTTCGTATCTAGGCGGCTACGGGTTAATTTTTTTTTTACCAATATGACTTTTCCTGGATTTCCTACCACACACCACATTTCACACCTTATCTCCCTCGTCGGAGACATCCATATTAAGCAGTAATCATTTGACACAAGGAGCCGTTCATTCGTTTCGGCGATCGACATTGCAGCCATTTGTTCTGCAGTTATCCAAATTAGAATAATCTATAGTAATCACCTCACCGCTGGGTTCCCTGGATTCCTCCCTCTGATCTGGTGCTACAGTGATGCCCCCTTGGGCACCGCAGGATCTTGATTTCCTTCTAAAGGTCCCCCTCTCCCCATGGGTTCGTCATTGGCGGTGGAATGTCATTCGCAGAACGGCGACGGACAATAGTTGTCTTTGCATGACCGGGTTTCCCCAGTTGAAGTTCGTAAGTTTCCAGGTCCTGCTTCCGGTAGGCCGTGGACATAGTTGTTGACAACTTTGTGTAAAAGCATTTTCTTCCAAACTGGCCAGTCCGCACTTTCGCAGCACAATGTTAAGTGCGGGGAGTGGGGGGTGGTCCTGCCTGACTGCCCTTCTCCTCCTTCTTGACTGGCTTCTCCACCTGGTGTTCTTTTGGTGGTCTTCTCTTTCCATTCGAGTAGGCCTTTTCTCTAAAGTTTGGGTTGACTACAGCTGGCGCGTTGGCTGGTTTTCTTTCCTTGCTTCTTTTCAGGCGCCTTCTGTCCCTCTAAAGTTTTGATCAGTGCTTGCATGCTTCGCCTGCTGTTTCTCTTTTTTCGGTCTTGGGGGTGGAGTTGTTTTCCCCCTCTTGCTCCAGTACCCCAGATTCTGCCCTTCTGCTGTTGCGTCGTGGTGCCAAGTTTGCTCAAAACTCCCTTCAGACTTTTTTCTCGCTGGCCATTGACGAAATGAAGATTCACCCGACTTTTCCCTGTATTCAACTAAAACTTGTACACGTGTTTGCTGGATCGAATCCCTGTAATTTGCCGGAAATTGTGCATGCTAATTTATGCAAGTCCGCCGCGAACTCCAATTTCCCGGAAGCCAACATACTTTGCCTCACAATGTAAATTCGTTCCCGTTTTGACGCTACGAACCAGTATTGGAGCATTGCTTTTAAAGCCCGACGAAAGACGAAGCCTGTGTACTAGTACAAAAACGATGTAATTAGAATTACGTAAAAGAAAAAAAAGGTTTTAAACGATGGATAGGAAGAGATTGACCTTCGTCCTTCTCCCCTCCCCTTCCCCGTTCCTAATTCTCATCTTAATGGATAAATGGGTGGAGGTTGGCCATCGCCCCCTCCCCCTCCATTTCTGCTAGCACTAAGTTGGAGTGGAACAAATGTATTTTTATTTCTGTATTTATGAGTGTTATTGTGCCTAAACATGACTGAATGGTCGACTGAGCGATATCCGACTCTTCCAATCTGCATTCCCTCCCTATATCTCTACGCACTCACTGCACCATCACATGTATGCCAATGATTTGTTTTAAAAAGGGTAATTCTTGCAAATTCTTCGTTTTAAGGCTTAAAACTGACTAGGTTTCGGTGCACGCGAAAATTTCAACCTACGTTAGTGTTACTTGCTGACCCCTCCCCAACTCGCTTACGTATATTGTACGAGTGGACCTCGTCTGTCATAATAGACCTTTCTAATTGCCGGTTGGAAAATACCCACTACCTGCAAATTTAATTGCATTCAGTCCCTGAGTGCTCGTTACCCTGGAGGAATCAAAACTCTCTCAATACGCCCAGCCTGTTACCCACCTGCGCGTGCGCGGTTCCAGTATGCGCAGGCACTCCATAAATGGTGTTACGGCGTTAGCCAGCCATCTCTTTTCCTCCAGCCGCCGGATGCGTCGCTTGTTACCTTTCATCTTCTACAACGTTCGCCCGTTCACCGTGAAGACCTTGTTCCAACCATCCATGCATGAATTCAGGCAACTACAATTGTGGGCTCGCACGTTCGTCACGTTCACCTCGTTACCTCTTCTCGTCATGTGAACACCAGCTGAAACGGACTCCCCGCCATTAATCGACTGACGCCCTCACTGCTTGCAGGTTCGTCACGTTCGTTTTACTACAATCCCCGTGCATTCACGTTTGTCTGAAGCCTTCTGCCATTGAAGCCCGACGACCACCGTCTATAGCCACACCACTTTCGTCGTTCACCCGCTCGATTGTCCACCGCCACATCAGCATCTCACCACCCTTTGAATTCGTTGCTCACCACGTTCGTTCTTCACTACGTTCGTCGCTCACCACGTTCGTTCTTCACTACGTTTGTCGCTCGCTCAGTCGATCGTCAACTGCTACATCAAGCATCCCGCCGTCCACTACGTTCGTCGCTCACCACGTTCGTTTTCACGTTCGTCTTTGCACGACACCAACGGTTGATCATGGATTCTTCCCCATCAGATCCCTCACCACTGGATCCTGAGATCAACACATTGCCTTCCCCACACACCACAACTTCCATTATTGACTCAAGTTCGCGTGTTACTTTGTTTGTTGAAGCGTTCGCACGTTCGTTTCACTCACACGTTTGTCTCTGCAACACGTTCATCTTGATACGTTGCAGTCGCTTTTTTCGCCAATCTGGAAAGATTATCTGCTTCCTGCATCTACTCACATGAACTTTGCCTCAAGGAATTTCTTTTTTCCTTCTGTGAATGATACGCTCTCTGTTGACCACTAGCCTCCTTGACGTTCGTATGCCCATTCGACCCCACCACCCTTCTGCCACTGAAGCCCGACCACCGCCGTCTGCAGCCGCCCATCGTCATGTTAGCTTTTCACGCCACGTTCGTTTCCCGTCACGTTCGTTGCTCGCACGCTTAATCGTAACCGCTACATCAGCATCTCACCGTTCTTTGCGTTCGCTGCGCACCACGTTCGTTGTTCGTACGCTCACCACGTTCGTTTTCACGTTCGCCTTTTGCTCAAAACCAACGGACTATCGTGGACTCTTCTTCATCAAGCCCTACTCCACCGAAAATTTTCCTGGCACGTTGGTTATCATCTTGGCCCCCTGATCATTGCTTCGCATACTGAATCTGTCCCCGGCCTTTGGTCGGCCGTCGCCTCACGTTCGCCTCGTCTTACCGTTAATTGAGGCGTTCTCATGTTCGTCATGTTCGTCTCCACAACACGATCTTCTTGATGCGCAGTTCGCCACCGTTTTTGTCAATCATGGCCCTATTCACTGCTTCCTACATCCACCTTAATGGATTACGCTAATGGGGTTTTGTTCTCCGAACTGGTCTACAACCCACTCTCTTCCATGAAATACAGCGCTCGCTGCTGTCACTGCCATCGTTCGTCACGTTGCCGGCTGTGACAAATTCGCCCCATCAAGCTGACGTTTGCCATCACCCTTCTTGGCTTCTCGTCAACCCACAACCTCCATATTATTATGGTTCGTTCGTCTGGTTCATCAACTTTGTGACTATGTCAAACCACCACCGCCGACATCGGATGTCCACCCCGTTCACCGGATCCTTTTCCTGTCATCTTCATGCACCTTGATTGCTTCGTTTCCAACCCTTACGACAAGGCCGCTCGCGTGTTACTGCTCAACATGCTCGCCATCATCTCCCAGCTGCTCACCTCCTGTTTCTTACGGATTCTTGCTTCCTGGCATCGACAGCAAGTCAACTTTCGAAGAGATTAGCCGCTCTTCTTCTTCTTCAGAAATTGCACGAAAAAATAGGAAAGTGTTCAGCTACATAGTTACAAGTGGTTTGACTGTTACTCGCATTCAAACCACTAACGCTTTCCTATTTTTTCGTGCAATTTCTGAAGAAGAAGAGCGGCTAATCTCTTCGAAAATTTAAAAAGGACTTGCTGTGAAGTCTTATTTGTGGCGTAGGTGTTAAATTTTCTGTAATCGCCGGATGCCGGTCTTTGGAATCCTGGCATCGCCGAAGCCCTTCTCGTTGCTGGCCTTCATGCACTCACAAGCAGCACCACTCCCACGTTCGTCTCCGCAACACGTTCATCTTGAAGCTGCTTTTGCTCAAATTTATCCTCATGGACTGCATCATTCCCTCCCGAATCCACCCTAATGTTTTCACAGCTTATCATCCGACAACCCTCACTATGTCACCACCTCACTGTTGCCACCGTTCACCATCCTCGGCCCATCAGATTTTCACGACCACTCACGGATCCGTCCACCATCTCACCAGTCTCCCTTTCACACCTTCTGCTGTCACGACGTTCGCCTGGACACCACCACAACCATTAACCTGCTTCATGCTGCTATCAACGTCCATGCGTGCACTTTCCACGGCTTCCTGAACACTCACGAATCCACGATTCGTTGGTCGCAGGGCTCGAAATGAGCGGTATCGCATCGCAATTTGCACCACAAATTTAAACTTTAGCGATGCAAAATTAAATAATGTATCGCAGTTTAGCGACGCAACTGTATTAAACGAGACAACACAACAGCGTAGTCATGATCGTGTTGGCTGACACGGAGATGCTAATCCCTCCTACTTTATACACATGCCAATCGTCGCACATGCATTCTGGGAAATTATTGGTCCTACCATCACCTTCGGTATTTAGTTGGTGGTGCTTTCGTTTCAGACAAGGGTCAAAATAGTCTTAACGTGCATCAAAATAGTAACGTTCACCAAGCATTCGTGCATGTAGCAAAATAAAAGTGAAACAAAAATGGCTATTGTTTCAAATAAAGTAAAACATTTTGTATGGTTTTTTACTAAACAAATTATTCTTTAAAAGTTGCTAATCATATTTTCTTGACTGCTACGCAAATTTGCATTTTGTGTCGCATTTCTGCTATGCAATTTTTCTATGACAATTCGAGCCCTGGGTCGTCTCCACATGTTCCCAATATCCACATGGAATTCGGGCCCTTCTCCGTGCTTTCTCCTGCCCGTAATAGACCATAGTGAACCTCTTTTTCTTCTCGCCCATATCTGCTCGTCTCATAAGCACACCTACTCAGGACCTTATTTCTCGCCTCTGACCCCGTGGATTCGCTCTCTGCTTCACCCCACTCGGCCTTGGTCGGAACATGCAGTGAACTTCTCTCACTTAGCATTGCTCATCGAGGTTTTTCCCTCCCTGGAACCGCTCTTCTCCCTCCTGTGCCACTGCTTTTCTCGACCCGGAAGTACTCCAACGCATGAAATTTCAACATCTCCTCCGCAACATGACCAAGACCAAGGGAGGTCTTCCTTCTCATCCGTCAACCCGTGGCATTGTTCCAGCCACCGTTCGTGCACCAGACTCTTGCACATGTATTGGTGTCGTCGGTAAAACAAAACTTGATCCTCACACGGCTTGCCAACGTCACCGCTTATGTACTTGTGGATCGGACCCCTGCACTATCTGTCTCTCCATCTCACTGAAGTGATGGAACGTCATTGTGAAGAAAAAAGCTGCCGCTGCTATCCGCTCAAGGCAAAGTTGTGATCGCAGAGCTCGACTCAAAGTTGAATCAAGTAAAACCCCTTCTCCTCATGACAAGTCTAACAATGAAGGATCCCAGCTTCATCAACACAGGAATAAGAATGTCCCTCTTTCCTCAACTCCATCATCAAAGTCACCCCACAGTACAAAGTTTCCTCCATCGGCAACCACAACTACAAGTGACACTACAATGAATCCTGATTCAACAGCTCCTGAACCCACCACCTCGTCGCTACCAACCAACGCACCAGTCAACATCATCGAACTTCCTACGAGCAAACTTCCCTGTCTTGACTGCCTGTCTACGGCAAAGGGTTATGCCTTCACTGCACGCCCTTAACTAATAACATCTTAACCCAATGAACCTTTCCATTTCACCCGTAGCTGCACGGAATGGGTCCTTTCACGCTTATAATTGACTTCAGCATCGCTGCACTATCACCAGGTCTCGTGCAACCACTCATTCCCAGAACTTTCTTTGATTCATACTGCCTCAATCCAATCCTATGAAATCAACCAACATCCGAAGCAAATACAAAATTATCACATCTCTGGCTAACCACTTCACTACTTCACTCAAGTCTTCGTAAACAACGATCAAGGTATGCTGTACATAAAAATATCTCTTATTTTCAACAAGTGGACATAAACTCATTGAACATAAACATAGACATAAACTCATTGAACTTACAACCTACTTCTGGTCATTAAAAGTTCCCCTCCCCACTCCAACTGTCGGGTGTGATCAGACACTGTTGCGCCTGCAACCAATCCACCACAATTCGATCACTGGGGACCCAGCTTTCACCCTTGGGGACCCGCCATGATGGTGCCCGCCACGTATATTGACGAGGTCAGCTGTAAATGCAATTAAATTTACAGGTAGTGGATATTTTCCAACCGGCAATTAGAAAATAGAAAGCCCAATTTTACCTGGGGGGGGAAGGTCAAAATTGGTTTCTATTGCCTAAGGAAAATATACACTACCTGTAAATACCCACCCTACTCCCCTCTCGAGTCTCCATCATGCTGACATATCGTGAGGAAAAGTAAATGGCTGGCTAACGCCCTAACATCATATATGGAGGGTCTGCGCATGCTGGAACCGCGCATGCGTAGGTGGGTGACAGGCTGGCCGTATCGAGAGAGTTTTGATTCATCCAGGGTAACGAACACTCAGGAACTGAATGCAATTAAATTTACAGGTAGTGTATATTTTC
Source organism: Lithobius niger (assembly GCA_023313725.1). Lineage (NCBI taxonomy): Eukaryota > Metazoa > Arthropoda > Chilopoda > Lithobiomorpha > Lithobiidae > Lithobius > Lithobius niger. The sequence continues at coordinate 21,118 of JAHWFP010022448.1, read as the reverse complement.
CTTAGGCAATAAAAACCAATTTTGACCTTCCCCCAGGTAAAATTGGGCTTTTTCTGTCCCTTACATGCTTTCATCGACTGTTTTGCCAGTTTATACATTTCAGAAAAACGGTGTACGATCTCCATTTGAACTGTTTCCTTGTCACGTGTTTTTGTAGGTAATAGCCCAGCTGGGAGATCTCGAGCCCCCACGGACAGTCGGCTTCACGGGGTGTGAACTTACTGTTTTCAGATGCAGAACTACGCATTGCAAAGCAAATTCCTGCAAATGAAGATCCCATTCGTTGTGGGAGGCAGTGAAACATTGAAAGCATATGTTTTTAGACCCGATTTTGTCTTTCCACAACATTAGCCTGAGCGTTGTAAGGGGTCGCGTATTGGGGCTCCCCAAGTTGCCCACAAACTACACCATATATTAGCCACAAAACAAGGCCACAAAAAATTCTGTTAAAAAATTCCTAGCTGAGGACTACTTCCTTCACACACTTGGCAATTTGTTTCGCTTTGGCCATTCTGACAGCAAACAGTTCAGGCCACGAACTTGAACTCATCCAGAACTACAAGTATCCAACATCGTCCTCGAAGGGTCACTGGTACAGGTCCCAAGAGGTCAACCGACACTTTCTTCCAAGATGCATCAGGAGGCATTATCGTCTTCAGGATTCCAGAAGGTTTTGAAGTACGAGTACTGCAAGTTTGACACTTGTCACAGCTGCGTATGAACTCGCTATGATATCCTTCTTCATACCAATCCATCCCACCAGCTCCTGCATCCTTTTTAAAGTCTTAAAAACTTCAAAATGGCCTCCCACAGTTGAGCAATGGATTGCAGCAATTGCGTTGTGACGTAGTAACTTCGGTAAAACGCTTTGCAACATGTATTACCTTCAGCTACAATACGAACGTTACGTGGAATATAGATTTTGCACAAGATCCCTTCACGCAAGCATAGCCTCCCTGGTATGAGGTTGCTTCCGTCCACAGCTGAAGGCCTTTCAACTACATTGCCTAACCAGGCAATTTGGCGCGATGACCAACTGTCAACAATCTGCAGCTGCCTGATTTGTTCCAAACTTGGAAATCCAGTTGCTGTCTCTGCTATCTTTACTCTTTCCACCTTACAATCAACTATCAGTACTAGACTTTTATTTTCATCCTCGTACATTCTGGAGATTGCATCTGCCACTTGGTTTTGTGAACCCTTCTTGTAACGGATTTCAAAATCCATTACTTCGCTTGAAGTTCAAGAATCCACCTAGCTAGTCTATCTGAAAGCTGTTTCAAGGACTTCAAGAAAGACAGAGCAGAGTGGTTCTGTCTCAATCAGAAATGGTGCATTCTGAATGTACAAGGGCGAAACGAACATAAGGTCTGAACTTGCGTACAGCACACATTACAGCACCCATTTCAAGCTCTGAGATGCAATAATTTTTTTCATCATCCTACCAGTGAATGCTACGGGTATGTGCCCCGGACCTTCGACGTGTTGGGAAAGCAGTGCACCAAAATCAAAAATTGACGTGTGAAGAAATTTCAAACCATTTGTCCAGATCTGGACACAGTTTGTTAAGGTGTCTTTCAACTGCTGTACTGAGTCTGACTGTGGATTACCCCACTCCCAAACCGCATCTCCCTTCAGAAACTTCTACAAATTTGCTGGTTTGGTATGGAAATTCCTGATGAAAGGGAAAAGCCTGTAAAATCCTATCATCCCGAGAAACCTTCTCAAGCTCTTTACGTTACAAGGCTCGGAAATTCCTTTATCACCTGTACCTTTTCTGGTAAGGATGATAATTCCTGAGGACAGATTTGTGTCCCAAGTAGGAAATTCCCTTTGCACATAACTGCACTTTTTTCAGGTTTACTGCGATTCCACCTTTTCCAATCCTACTCAGTATTGAAAAGTACTGAAATATGATCTAAGTGACTTAAGTAATCGATTACCAAATCGTCCACGTAAATCATAGCATGGGAATACATATAACTGCCCAAAGCTATGTCCATAATGTGCAAAAAGGATGCTGGCTCAGTGCAGAGCCCAACTTACCCTGCGACACCGAAAACAGGTGTATTTCTTACTCTCAATTTCCATGCCTATTTGCAAAAAGCCCGATTTCATATTAAGGACTGTAAACCATTTTGCCATGCCAAGCATGGAAAATACTTAATTAGCATTACTGGTAGGCTGGCTGTCTTTTACCGTCTTACCATTCAAAAGGTGGTAATCCATGCAAAATCTTTAACCCCCTCTTCACCCTTCTTAAGTGCAAGGCAAGGCACAGCACCCCCCTCCCCCAGGTGAAACAGCGTTCAACAACATTACGAATCCATTCAAGCATTTGTGCGTCATTGATTGCTCTCGTCTCCTTTTTGATAGGTTTATATGGCAGATGTATTGGTCGTGTGTCAGGTACGACGTCAATTTGGTGCTCATAGAGATGAGTGTTGCCGCGTTTAAATGTCAAAACATGTTTAAAATTGTTTAAACACCTTCTAAGCTACTTGCATTGTGCATTAGAGCAATGAGCTTGTTGGATTTTCTTCTCTAACAATGCATCATCCTTACCACGCTGCTCTCTTCAATTCAACATCCATTTGCTTGAGTTGCTCAGTTTTTGTCTGATTAGCATTTGCAAAAGGAACGGTTTCGCACACGCCAGCAACCATTTTGAATGTCATTGGTTTGCATGGCATACCGTCTTTAATACAATGTTTGTTCAGTTAGAAAAAACACAAACACAATACCACAAATCAGAAACACTGTTCCTTGAATTTTTGGTGGAAAATTTATCATGGAAGCATAAAGATGTTATAAATACTTCCACAAACGTCGTCCACCTTCAGAAACGTGCCAAAATTGCAATGCTTAGTTATACGCTTTACCTCCCAAATATAGGAGGCTATGGATTCACCAGAAGCCCGGTCTCGCTTTAGGAATGATAAAGCTCGAAGGTGGGTCCAGGTTATCTCTTAATATTGTCTAAATTTCTGCTAGCATTTTAGAGATAGGTGTTCAAGTGAACACAGGCTTTGCAACAAAGCATAAGTTTTCTTATTAATACTGGCTAACAATATCAGAACCCTCTTAGTATAGGAACCTCGAAACCTTCAAAATGCCGCATTACATAACTTCTGATTCTACTATCTCTAACGCTGCGCGCATGCGCAAGTCACTTAACAGTCTGGAAGGAAAGAGTCAGCACTAGCAAGATGGAGGTGAACCAACACGAGTGATCCAACCATTGTTCCAGAATAAACCTGAAGTAGTCAGAATCTGTGTGTGGAATTGGATTCCTTTACTCTGGAATTAGTGCTCACGACATCTTGGCGCAGAACAAGAACTTCTGCGGGCATGTGGTAAGTTTTTTTGTCTTTGAACTCTGACTACACGGCTGACACAACCGCAAAGAACAATAGGTGCTACCGGTGACCCGGTACCGGTCAGGGGGAACCAAGTTTTTCCTAAGTTCCGTTCGCGTCCTGCTCGGTTCGGCCATAGGGTGGTTTGGCACAACCTTACTGCCAAGGGTCTTGTGAACTCTACTATGACCAGTTGCGGATGGTCATAATGCTCATAAAGTAAGGTGTGGCTTAAGAGCTTGGGAATTGACACAATACTGCATACAAGTTGTCTTCAATGGGTGCAATCTTAAGAATGAAGTGAACAAGCAATGAAGAAGTTAAACAAAGTCGGCAGTTTGAATGATATTTGCTCTCGTTGGGTTATTTATCACTGAACACATGTGATCTCTGGTTATCCTCTTGGTGGTGTTTTCAAAGTGTCAGTATGTCGAAGATGTCTGGTCACAGTACGTCACAAATCTAGACGAGATGTGTAGGCTCCACAAAAAGACATCAGCAATATTCAGCAACTTTCAGTTAGCCTGGACAGTGAATATCTGGTTAAGTAAATACCACGCCTGAGTGAAGTGCACTGTCATTCTAGTGCACAGTGATGCAATGGAATGGCAGTTGAGCCCTACAAAATGAGGGAATAACCAAATGAGAATCAATGATCTGAAAGACTTAAAGACCTCGACTGCTGCAATAAAAAATACGGAGCAAAATAAACAAGAATCAGTTCATATAAAACTATTTAGTGTCCATCTAACAAATGTACATTTCATGATAAAATATTAAGAAACCACGACACAAAACACTGAATCCGGTATATCAATCTAAACTTGGTAGGTATCTAAACGAAGCTTTCCATCATTTTCCACCAAATAAAGGGCGTCGGCAAAAGCTTGTTCTATCAAAACTTCATGAGCTGCTTCATGCATCTGAAACATAAACAGACATCAAAATAAGACACTGAGTGCGATCAGATGCTCAGTAGTTGTCATCTTTAAACAAGCAAGAATGGTCATGTATACCGTCATGACTGCATTTCCTGCCTGAGGATATATAAGACTCAATACGTAATTAAAGGTATTTACATGCAAACATATTAATAATCTCTATTCACCAACAAGAGCAGCACAAGTCAATGGTCCATACTGCCATTAGAAGGCTGTCCAAAAAGAATTTATCCTTAATAAATTCGTTATCATAAATACTAAGGCTGCGCCGATACTTGGGGTATCAGTACAGTATCGGCAACTTTCACTGAAACATCGATACCTCTGGAACTGTTCAATCAAGATAATGCCATGCGGTTTGCGGTGTTTTGCTCCAGAAATGACCGAGTATCTACCTAGCTATCTTTTAACTGTTCGTTACCATTTAAAAAATTCTTTTTAATAATTATTGAACTTTGAAGAAAACTACTCTTTTTTATGACAGTTGATACAAAAAAAATAAGCCTACAATACTATTTCGGAAGTATTGGTACCGGTATCGGTAAAATTTTGAAAATCAGATTTGGATTGGCAAAGTTGGTATCGGCGCCTCCTTAAGAAATAGTCTTTCTTGCAATGAGACTAAGTATTGCAAAGTTCTAAACTTGGAAAATTATGAAAGAATATGTTTACAGACTGTGAACAGTTCAGATTTTTACAACTAACACTTAAATTCAAAAAAGGAAATATTCCATCGTATAGTGGTTAGCTTATATTGCGAACAGGATTGTGACTCAAGATTCACTATCATTAATCTCGGTAGCTGCCATTTACTCCCCAAAGCTTTTCTTAATACAACAGCGTAGTTCATTATGTTCTGTAGCCGAATGGTACAATACAGTTACAGTTGTCATTTACTACTAACATGATGCATTCAACTTCAAGATGCTGCAGAGAAAGCACTATTCAGGAAAACATAAGATAAAATTATTTCATCTGGACCATCATTACCAATAAACAAAACTAATGAACCCACGAAAACAAATGCTACTTACACCACGGTATTTGAACTTTTTGGGTGGATGTCTGAATCTTGGCCCAAAATTGACACAAACCTAAAACAAAAACCAACCGGCAACAAGGTGTTATAAATTAGTCACAAAACTTAATGTAAACATAAGATAATTCAAGCCGTTCCCATTTACCGTGGCATTTTTATAGATGGAAATCGCTGGATAATAAGCACCACAATTTAAATCTTGAAAAGCTAGTCCTTGAGCAACACCATTCTTGAAGAAATAGATCTGAATTGTACAAACACAGTAACACATTAAGCAGTTTCCTGAAAACTAATTTTTTTTCCTGGTCCAACATGAAAAAAATGTTGATCCTACTTTTTTGATGCAAATACCAATACGTCAACAAACTGGCATTGAGATATTGCCCTCAAAGAAAGTAACATTTTATATTTTGCACTGCCGATTGTAAGATCTACATTTTGTACCACAGATCAAGTCATGGAAAATTTTTTAATTTTATGCCATAAAAGTTCCATCCTTGGACATGGGTTTCTAGTCAAGGCTCGAGTCCTTTAGAATGGAGTCCCAATTAATGGAGTTAATTTTCACTATGCTAATATTCTACAGATCAGTCACTACTTTATTTCCGAACAAAACAAACTGAAAGTTGATAGGGTACAGAATAATACACAAATAGTAAATACCGATCGGTATCTAATTGCTGTTACATACCTTACTTCTAGGCAAAGGCTTCAGGCTCTTTATTGCCTTTTGAACATCATCTTTTTCTTCATAATATAAATGGCTTTTAAATTTGACAAGGGGCTGAAAATATTTTTAAAAAAATATCTCTACAGACCTTTCAGCCCAAAGAAAGAAAAGGCAATGTGGATGAATACAGGCAAGAGAATTTTAATCTGGAATATCTGCAATATTGGTGATAACAGTGGTGAGTGAATTACATTTTGTAGAATAAATTACATGAGTACCACCTAATAGACTAGACAAGAATTAGTCCACTTGAATATTTTAGGAATAACGTCCGTTCCTCTTCATCAGAAGATCCATAAAGACGACATAAGATAACTTTCGTTACAAGCTTGTAGGCACAACTTTATTCGAACTTCTCACGTGCTAACAGACCACCGATCTTTACGCATGCCTCATTAGGGCCTTTCGATCGCTCTGTTGGGGTTTGCTAATTTTCCACTTAAGCTCTAACAAGAAGTAAGGTCTGGGTGACTTATGCCATCAATTCTGTTATATGAGGGTTCAGTAAGATTCGTGAGAGGAACCCAACAGCGAGAGAAACTTATAATGGCAAGAGATTCTAAAGCTCTCACATGGAGTTTTTGTCTGGTGTTAGAACGAAAGACAACAGAAGTATTTTGTCACGCAGTCTAAGAGCTTTAGAATCTCTTGCCATTAAAAGTTTCTCGCGCTGTCGGGTTCCCAACCTGATCTTGCTGGACCCTCCTATAACCGAATTGATGGTCCGATTCATCCACACCTTACTTCTCGTTTAGAGCGAAAGTGAGAAACTAGCAAACCCCAACAGAGCAATCGACATGCCCAAATGAATCAAGCGTAAAGATTAAAGGCTTGCATTTCAATTCAACTCGGACAATTTACAATCTGAAATCGCATGTTATTTTGTTAGAAATAGACGTTACGATACACTTTTAAATTAGAAATAACTTCCCAACACGCAAGACGAACCGCGAACCGTCAAATATAGGCCGGGTAAGATGTATTGTATATACCCCTCAGCTGCAATATTTTGTCATTTTCAGTCAACTTATCAGAAATTTCGGTTAAATTGCTGCAAGGATGCATCACAAATGAAAAAAGGTAAAATTCTCGAAAAACCATCAAATTAAAAATCAAAGCCACATCACCCTCATTTTTTTTTATGTAATGCTTCCACAGCGAAGAGTCCTGACTATTATTACTCGAACCCTAAAAACGAAACCGAAAGTAATCATGCGTGCTAATGACCACACAAAGACATGGCGCGTATAAACTGCTGGCAAGAGAATGTGGTTTCAAAAATATGAAAAATAAGGCAGTCGAGAGCAGCTTACCATTAGAGACAAATTTCAACTAACTTCATGACTGTTTCGTTTCATTTTGATGAAGTAAAACTTCAAAATTTGGGGTCTAGCCACATTATTTTCGGCGGCTAGGCCAGCAGCTGTCGAAAATATTCGGCAACTGTTTGGTTAACTCAGAAAAATGTGGTGCGGCGGCTGAGGGGGATAGGAAGATGTGATGTCAGACTTCACCAAAATTCACCACAGCACACGTAAGTACATTAAAAAGGCAATGTTGGGATGCAATTTCCAATTCTAAATGCTTTATAAACCCTAAAATCTAAGCAGCAATGGGAAAGCAATTTCCCTAGATAAGATAAGATAAGATATATTTATTCTCAGAAGGAGAAAGGGATACAAAAGGGCATAAATTGAGATGCCACTAATATTGGCCCAGGTACAAAGCTAAAAATTGTAAGAAAAGAATAATAAAATACATACAAGTAAAATCTCATAAGGGATGATAAAGGCAAATATAAATCAAAACAAATCAACCAAACATAATTTCATATAAAAGTTAATGTTCAATAAAAAGTTAAAAACACTGCAAGTACTCGCCAAGGTCAATTTTCTTTAACCTCCGTTTAAAAACCTCAATGGAAGGGGCAAGAACGACATCCCTGGGCAACGCGTTCCAGGGGTGAACGACTCTATTCGAAAAGAAGAACTTTCGGCAATTCAAGCTGCAGCGTTCCACGACCAACTTAAGAGGGTGGCCACGAGTACGATCAGATGATCAGAGCTCAAAGAGACAATCACCAAGTCGGCGCAAGTCGCCCCGTAACAAAATATAAGTGAAATTTAGGTCAGCTCTCAGCCTGCGCAATTCGAGGGAATCCATGTTAAGCAGTTTTAGTCGCTCATGATAAGAAAAATGGCGAGTGCCGTGCAATGACTTGGTAAAACTGCGTTGGACAGATTCAATGTTAACAATATCCTTCACGAGATAGGGTGACCAAACCTGGCTGGCATATTCAAGTAACGGTCGCACGTATACCTTAAAGGCCCAAACAAGGGTTTTTCTGTCACCAGATTTAAAAAATTTCTTTATCATTGCCGCACGTTTACGTGCTACACTGACAATTTGATTGCAGTGATCTGAAAACTTAAGGTCGTGAGTAAACCAAACCCCAAGATCCTTTACTGATTTAACTTGTTTCAACACTGAGCCACACAGAGAGTAGTCTAAATGGAGGTTATGGTAACCTACATGCATGACAAAGGATTTGAGGGGAGCGATGGGTAATTGCCAGTTTGCCGACCAGGACTGAAGGCTGTCAATCTCTGATTGGAAACCAAAAAACGTGTCACTATCAACCACTTGAGAATACAATTTTAGGTCGTCTGCGAATTTCTTTAAAGTAGAATAATCATGTTCTGCTGAAAGATCGTTGAGATATAAAATAAAAAGTAACGGGCCCAATACTGACCCCTGCGGTACCCCGCTACCAACAATGACAGGGTCAGACAATGTCCCCTCGATCATAACACACTGACTTCTACCAATCAAAAAGTCGGCCAGCCAAGACCAGAGATTTCCTCTAAAGCCGAGGCATTCCAACTTGGCCAAAAGTTTAAGGTGCGAAACCGACTCAAATGCTTTAGCAAAGTCAACGAAAACGACGTCAACAGGGATACCTGCGTCAACAGAGTTAGTCCAGTCGTCAAGTGCCAATAACAGCTGGATGCAAGTAGAAAGTCCAGGCAAAAACCCGAACTGATCGTTAGACAACAAATTACAATTCTCAATAAAGGAAAACATATTTTTCCTAATTAAACCCTCGAGCAGCTTACAGGGCACACAAGTTAGGGCAATAGGTCTGTAGTTTCCAGGGTGGGAAGCTTCACCCTTCTTATAGATAGGACTAATATTGGCGGCCTTCCATATAGTGGGGAGACAGCCGGAATTGAGTGAAAGGTTAAAGATCCATGATAATGGGATACAAATTTGATATTTAATCTCTTTAAAAAAAAATGCAGAAAAGCCATCTGGGCCCACTGCTTTGCTAGGCTTGATATGTGATAAAGACGTAAGTACATCCTCAGTATTTAAGGTTAAAGGGGGGCAAGTCAAGCAATTTGTCTTGCCATGCCACACTGGAGTGCTGGGAGAATCTGCGATGAAATTCTTTGAAAACTCATAACTAAGGACGTTTGCTTTGTCAAGGGTATCAGTGATAAACCCACCATTCAGTTTGAGAGGCGGAATAGTTCGTCCACCACCAGATTTGGCTTTAATAAATCTAAAAAGTGAGGTTAAATTTCCTTCCCTAACTACTTTTTTCTCAGTATTTATTTCATGCTCACGAACAAGTTTGGAATACGCCTTTTGACAAGTTAAGTACTTGGAGTGAGCTGCAGATGAACGCGTTTGCTTATAACTTCGCCAAAGCTTTAATTTTCTTGTGTGTAACTGACGTATTTTCTTAGGTAATTTAGGGCGATGAGTCAGGAACCTACTGGAGCCACCTTCCCGGTCAATGCAAGTAAATTTTGAACTACAATTTGTACAGAATTTCAATAAAGTGTAAAAGCTGTTGCACATCTCCTCAATATCAGAGATACCCAACAAAGCGGCGGCCCAATCAATCGACCGAAGGCATGACCTAAGTAACTCGTAATCAATGTGGAGATTCGGAGGACATTGTGATTTTTGTTGCGCCAAACGTGGGACATTTAGTTGAAAAGAGACCATACTGTGGTCGCTCGCTCCAAGACAGTCATTTACAGTGACATTGAAAATCAGTCTGTCGTCATCAGTGCAGACCAAGTCTAGTATATTATCAAGTCTCGTTGGCTCGGTAACAAGCTGGGTAAAACCAGATTCGGAAATACACTGAAGGAATACCCGGCCATTTTCGTGGTTAGAAGCAGCCTTAGCCCAATCAATGAATGACATATTAAAGTCACCAACTAGAATATTCAACCCACTAGTGCTGGTACTAGCACGTATAGCTGTGCACATATTTGATACTACAGCATAATCATATTTATTGGGAATATAGCCCAGCAGCAAGCGGATATTATATGAAACTAAGTCCAAATAGAGAAACTCGACATCAGTTGACAAGTCTCCGATAGTGTAGTCAATGTTTTGCCTAACGGCCACAAGTAGGCCACCACCCAATGAGCCCCGATCTCTGCGTACAACATTGTAGGGAAAGCCACCAACAATTAAGTTATCAGGGTGAACATCAGTCAACCATGATTCAGTAACCAACAGGATGTCGTACCTACCAGTACCTAACAGGAATCTAAAATCTTGGAGGTTTGCATACACACTACGGGCATTCATCAGTACACACTTTAAACCTATCTCAGAGGAGGGTGACAAGCTAATGGGATGTGGCAGATACGTGGGTACTGGTATGCAATTTAAGATGGATGCAGGACCCCTTAACAACCCCAGTTTCCCAAATAATGTTCATTTGAAACAGCTAGGGAAAGCTCCTCAGTGAGGATAGCCTTACCCTTCCTAGAAAGATGGATACCATCACCGGAGAAACAGCCTGGTGAATTCAGGATTTGATCCCAAACAGAAATGAACTGGAGTCCGAGAAGACTGCACATTCTGGCAAGTTCGCTGTTACAGCAGGTGATTCTGCCATCTGGGTCATATGTCCTTAGTTTAGTTGTTCAGCCCAATTTGCTTACTTATTTTCCACATTAATTTGAGAAAAAGGAGTGTGCCCTACCAGGGGTCGAAATATTCGGATGCACAGGGGCAAATTGCACTCCAGAATTACACTTTGCACACCAGAAGCAACTCTTGCACTCCATCTTTGCAATTTTTCATAACTTTTGAACCGCTTGAGCTACAGACTTGCGGTTTGCGTCATTTTAAACAGCTTGGAGTTAAATTTCCAGTGACACTGTTCCTTTCAAAGAAGTTAACCTCCATTTTTTACTAGTTTTAAGCAAAGTGCAGGAAAAAGGTACATATTATTGTGATGCTGAATGTTAGAATTTTTGACGGCTATAAAATATGAGACCATAATGTTGGTTTACATTTGTGTTTTGCACTCCAAAGAAGTTTTTTGCACCCCAGTAACATTTTTGGAGTGCAAATTTGCACCCGGGTCAAAATTTGGAAATTCGACCCCTGCCATACGTAATTCACCAAACTGCCAGCAAACGCACTTACTTTGTCTTTGTAAGTTGGTGGAAGAGTTACCAAAGTGCGATCATCTTCAGGAAGAACAATGAGAAAGCCGAGAATATCACCTTCCGTGTAACCATTGCTGTAGTGTTTACCATGACTTTCGTGAAAGACTGTTCCTTTCCGAGAACGCCAAGAATAGCTAAAGCGATCGTAACCTAACGGCGCCTGAAGATTACCTAAAACCAGATGAAAGATGAAACTCATTACTACACCAAGAAACTTACCAGGCAATGGGTCAGTGATACGGTATTGTACAAAAATTACCTAGCGCTTGGGACCAGCCCAACCGTGTCGCAGTTCCTTCAGGCATGTCGTCAATACGAGCTTCGAAGTACCAGGTACCTCGATTTACACCTGTTCATGAAAATTACAAAGATAAGCTTACCAAAATTAATTAGCATTAATTAGTTTTTGTATGCAGGTAATAACATTTTAGAACCGATGCCAATATTTCCAAAAATGATGCCTTTCAGAAATGAATGCACCATTTTGAAAAGATGCCTTTAGTCTTCCTTTGGATATAAAATGTTGTCAAATTACTGTGGCTTTACCGACCACCCAATTTTCTGATGAACCTATCGAGTGTAAAAATCTGCAAATATTACACTGATAAAGAACACAATGAAGCAGTCAAATCCCCAAATGAAAAACTAACAATGAAAATTTATTCTAGGTAAAATATGGAAAATTATGACCGTTTATTTACTGTACATTGAAGCAGAAGTGCACCACTACCTATAGCAAGGTATCAGTAATAGCTGCCCTGCTTCAAAGTAAATAAGCGGTCTTATTTTCCATTTTTGTACTTGACCACTAGAAAGCTGGCCAAAAATGGCTTTAAAATTAAAACTCATTAACTGATCACCAATTCAAAGCAATCACCGTTATGCTGGACAAGAATGGTACAGTAGTGCCGTCATGCAGGAATAAAAACAATGACCAGTATGCTGGTGAAGAATGGTTCAATACAGCCATCACGCAGGAATAAAAACAATCGCAGACATCTTCCGCCGAACCGATGGCTTGTATTCTATATTTCAGTTTTTAGCAAATTTATGAAGCATTTACCGCAAATCGCTTATTTTGTACCCATGTGTGTGCGCAATTGCTCTGGAGGAGGCGTTAAGTAATGACGGCATTTAAGGGTACGACCATTATTTATTACCGGAAACGTGGGGGAAACCCACAGACCAAACTGAAGGAGAAATACACTTCTAGACCTAAAAAATTACATTTTCAGTAGTCAGAATTTCTAAAATTGATTGCTGAAATTCTCAGTATAATCGCCAAATAACCATTACAGAAAAGTTGGCGATTATGCATGCTCTCCTCTAAAGTCCAACATAATTCACAATTAAAACTAACTTCTAGCCGCACAATTAATTGACTAATGGAGACTCCACGCTGATACGGCAGCAAAAGGGCTCATCCTCCGTCCAGGAAAGAGTGATCCATGGGCCCCGACGCCAACTTCCAGCCTGGAGCAAAATTCCAGAAAATGTGTGGGAGATCTTAACCAAGAATCATGTTGGATAAAAAGTTAATTTCGTTACATGTCTAAAGCGTTTAGTCAATTTTTGTAGCGGAAACAATGCTTTAAGGGGAGGCATTGTGACGTCACTGTGACGCACGTGCCCACCTAGAGCGTCGTTGCTATGCGCTAACGATCAGAGCATCACGACAGCCTGACAGCCGTAACTCGGCTCTTTCACCACTTTGACCAAAGCATTTTAGTGTGCCGGGTGTTATTTCGCCAAGTCATCCAGGCATTTGATAGGCGATTTACAGTAACAGGCACTTGATTTCTAATATGTCTCACAAGTAGAAATTGCAGGTGTGCTAAAATATGGTGTACGTCTAAAAAAGTCGCATTTAGTATTTACCATGCGTAGCTCGAACCATACAGTAGCCCTTTTCTCCCGTTCCAGCCAAGCGATCATCTGATATTCTCATTTGAGGGGCTAAGAATATACAAATAGTAAAAAAGTTTTTTAAGAAGTTAGGTGGTGTCGTTCTTGAAAAGGTTACCAGGAGCAGAAGTTTACCTCTGTCATTAAGTGCGAGAAGAACCATAGGAGGCATCAACGTCCGATAAAGCCAACCAGGGATCGGTTTGCCTGCCCAGTCCGAACTTTCGTCGAATTCTTGCCGGTGCGGGGCATGAGGGTCAGGTTCTGCCAAAATGTATCGGTAGCCATCTTTATTGAACGGATGCTCAAGGGGATATCCATGTGCAGGTAATTTTGGGATGGTCAGATCACTACTGGAAAATTACCAAAACTGATTTAGTTATGTTAGGAAATTCTCAGATTACTTTCAGTAGGACCAGACAAAAACCATAAATATCTCTGCATTTCAGGCTATTTTCCTATTGATTGGAAACAGATTTTTTAATGACCTTAAATTTATCAATTTTGATGTTTGAATACACCATTTTATTAGTTTTCAAGTTTTCAAATACTGCTAAAATTGAAAGTTATTGAGTAAAGATAAAAAATAAACTCTGAAAAGACACTTTACAACAAGAAAATTTAAAATTTGGCTCAAGCAGTTTTCTCCCCCCCCCCCCACCCGATATAATTTCTTCTGATATTCTTTGATTTTTCGCAGACAAATGAAAAGTCTCGCAGATTGCCATAACTTTCGCAGAATGGCGTAGAAGTTAAGTAAAGATGGTAAGTTTTCCTGCAATTTAGCAAAGAAAGCAAGGATTTTCTTTTATAGACTAAACTGGAAACATTCGAGTTCCAAGTTTTCAGATTGAGTATAGTTTACACAATCAAGCTCAAACTCGACTCAATTTCAGGCATTTTGACTCCGATATTGGGTAGGTAAATATGAATCCATGAATCCAGTTCCGTCTTTCTTCTACCTGACATGTATGTTATTGGGTATTTTGGTAAGCAAATTTATAAAATTATAAAATTGTTGCACCAGTTTTGCAATTAAACTAATAATATTTTTTTAATGCCTGGTTGCTTGATCGTTCTGAAATTGAGTTGAGTCGAGAAACAAGATATTTTTTTCATGACCTAAGGCCTATTTCTTTACTTACCTTCTCGTTTTCTTTGAGAAAGTATAAGACTGTTCCGGTATTTTCCTCTTTGCACTTCGACCCTTACCAGTAAGGTTTAAGTTTGACACTAAAGTACAGCAAACACAGCAGTCTATTAATACCCGTAATTGAGATGGATACTCAGGCTGGGCCGATCAGCTTTAAAACAGTAAAACATCTATCGGGATCGGCCCAGCCTTATACACATCTTTCTGAGGATACGTAATTTCTACCAAACTTTTAAACCATTTCCATGACAATTTCTTAGTGAGTTAAATGAATTCCAGGAACTTGTGTAGCAATTCAGACATCATTTTACACATTAGTCTCAAAACAGCAAAAATCAGTTCACAGTTTCTGTAAATTTTCGACAGATTTGAAAAAAATTGGTTGAATTTTCGCCCAATTTTTTCAAAGCTATCGAAAATTTGTGAACTGGTTCTCTCTGTTTTGAGACTGGCGCGTAAAATATGTCGTTCGAGTTAGAAGGTGAATCGGTTGACTCTTATCGTACTCGCAGCCATATACTATATTTCAAATGTGTAGCAATTCTGTGGATATACTATATATAATAAGAACAAGAACTACCACACTGCAGGCCTGATTTAACTACAAAGTAAAACTGAACTAGACTACACATTAAAAAAGTATACAACCACCCAGCTATGTGAGAGATCCGTTTACTAGCACTAAGAAATCGGAGAATTGCTAAAAAAAGAAAAAAAAAGGTTTTGTAGAATTTGCTTTAACTCGCAGGATAAATCATCGCAGACGTTGTTAGAGACGATCTGAGACAGAGGCTCATGCTAAAGTGGAAGACGTATGTCATGTGCTGGCAAGTATTGTATGCTATGGATGCGGCCAAATTCAACCTTGCAGATGAAGTAAACCAAACAGATCACAATTTTCAAACAGCCTGATAAATACAGTTGGATGAAGTATAACAACACCATCAAGAAGTGTCGAAAATTCACATAATACAGCCCAGTATTGTGTTTTTGAGATTAAGTATTTAAAAAGAAATGGCTTTTCAAAGCAACGTTGATACATTTAGTCAATTTTGGATATTTAACTACACTGATGACATTACAGAGAAATCTGAGTTGTCTCGCTGATGTAAACGTGTGTACAGTATGTAAAAAAGAATAGCTTCACCCTACTTAAGCCATACTCAACTGTCCCTAGGTTCATCAGACGTGGCTGCCGTAAGAATCTCCTTTGAGAAAGACTTGAAAAATCCTTTTTATTTAATCCCATGTCTTAATTGTGCATCAACATTAACAGTACCAAATACCACCATCCATCTTACTAGCAGAGGGGCTTGCTGATGAAGAGCTTAATTTCTGCGAGTCGGAAGATTTCATTTGGTGCGGCTTCAAAACACTGTCATAGTTGGGACCAATTTTTGTCAAATCCTGAAACATCACACAAACCAAGGAAGGGATTATCAATTCAAATGCAAAATAAATTTAAAACTTAAAAAATGCACACTTACAGATACTCACAGTTCAATCATGCAGAACCAAAAGTCAAAGGTTTTCACCTCAAAACTTGCGAATTTTCAACAACCATTACTGGTTGTTTCTTCAGGCAGTTGAGCCACTAGCACCCACACTCACAATCCTTCCAAACCCAACGAACTTCCGAAATTCATGACTTCCTCCTCATCACATCACAGTAGGCCTTGAGTCAGGATTCCAGGCTGGTGTTGGCACTGCTTATAGTCAATGTTTCTCCCTCCGTAGTTGGTGGTGAGGGGAGGAATTTCTTCCAGCTTGCTTCCAGTCAAGTGATGAGGAGGGAGTTTGCCTGAAGAAGACAACCAGTTTGTCGAAATGCTGTCGAAAAATGAAGATTCTCCCAGTGAACTTGTTCTCGCCAGGAGAATCTAAGTTCTCCGAGTCGAATCCGACGAAACTGTGTTGCAAGATTGGGATCCTTCCCTATGCCTACGGCGCTTTTTTACCTCATTAACGCAGTCATTTATGCAAAATATTGCGTCACTTCCGCCTCTATCCCACTTCCCCCTACCCTGTCCGCGTCCACTCACTCTTTTCTTGCTGTGAACGTACGATTCCATGCAGGGAGGCGGGCGGGCCTTGTTTTGTAACACAGTTTCGTCGGATTCGACTCAGAGAACTTAGATTCTCCTGGCGAGAACAAGTTCTCTGGGAAAATCTTCATTTCTCCTTCGTAGAATCCTCCTCACTGTGTTACAAGATTGGGATAGATTAGGAAGCAGTGCACACCTCGGAATCGCTCCAAAGATGGCTGTGGTGACCTTGGTCCCACTTAATAATCAAACTGTACCTACACCCCAGACTACCCAGGGACCCCGCTCATCCGCCACCTCGGCGTCCAAGTACGGGTCCCAGAGGAGGGCCCCTGCGCTCCGCAAGGGATACGGTTCCTCCTGGCGTAGGCCAACAGCCGGACGAACCAGATTCCACACTGCCAGTCCGGTGTCACCAGTACTGCCCATTCAACTTGGTCCACGATGAGCTTGTCTACGCAACGTCCAATTAAAGGACACGGGGGAAAAAGATACGGAAAGAACGGGCCCCAGTTCACACTGAACGCATCCACAAACTCTGCCACTGGGCAGCGTCCCCACGACCCAAATCGCTGCAATGGGGCCGTCGCCTCCGATGCGAACACGTCCACGCCTGGCGTCCCAAACCACCTACACATCTTTTGGAATGCTACAGTACACAATCGAAGTCAAATCTGTCCCCCGAAATATAGAGATAGACCATCCGCTGTCACATTCAACTTCCCCGGCACAAATGCCGCCTGTACCACACAATCCAACTGACTTCTACGCTGCTCTAGGCAACGGACCATGGCATTAAGCATCTGGGACTTCATCCCCCCTTGATGATTCACGTGTGCCACGGCCACCACATTATCCGAAAGGATTCGCATAACCCGTCCCCTGACCAGGTCTCCAAATACGTCTAGCGCTTTTAGCATAGCCAATAATTCTCTCGCATTTATATGCAAGGCAGCCTTCCTGGGCTGCCACCTCCCCTGCGCTTGCGAATCCCCAGTGGCTGCTCCCCAGCCCATGTCCGCAGCGTCCGTTGTCACCACTACTGCGGCCTCCACAGAGACCCAGGATTTTGCTACCACTGAGCGACTCAGAGCCTTCGCCCACCAGCTCAAATCCTCGCAAGATCCTTGCGAGAGGCTTCCTCCATGCACTCCCGCACGACACCAGGTCACCAGGTCATGTTGCCACCAACGCGTGTGCAACTTGCCGTTCTCTACAGCACACAACAAACTTTCTGCCAGCCCCAACAACCTTTGAAGCTCCTTAACAACCGTGACCGGATCTCGTTGCAGTCCCGCAACCAAGCGCACCATACGAGCCTGTTTCTCAAGCGGCAGCACAAAACGGGCTGACTTTAGATCCAACATCATACCCAAAAATTGCAAAGCCTGCGACGGTACCAGCACACTCTTTTCGTAGTTTACGAAAAAACCTAACCTCCGAAAGGTTTCCAACACTCTCCGCACATCCGCCACACACCTGATGCGGACGGGCCTATTACTGCAAAATCATCCAGGTAAATGAAAATTAACACACCGGCCCGGCGCAAAAAGTGCCTCACCACTGACATAAGCTTCATAAAAGTACCCGTGGCCGAAGCCCACCCAAATGGCAGCACACAAAAACGGTAAAGACAACCTTGCCAGGAAAACATCAATAATCGTCGTGCACCGCCCCTTATTGCCACTGCATAGTACGCTTGAGACAGATCGATGGTAGCCATCCACCACCCTGGCTTTAAATGCTCTACTACCCTCGGTAGTGTATCCAAGTAGCACTTCCGTACCACTACAAACCCATTCAAGCCTTTCAGGTTCAAAATTATCTTGATCAGTCCGTCTGGCTTTGCCACTGAAAAAATTGGCGACACATATTCTACGCTCCCGTTTTTCACTCTCTCAATTACACCTTGAGATAACATCTCGCTCAATTTCGGGTAAATTTCCTTCGCATCGTCAAGTAATGGCGGCCTCGCCGAAACCGCCCTCAGCAGTGGCGTATTTCCCAACTCTAGACCAGCACCGTCTACAATATCCAACACCGCCGGCGACGCCTCAAAGGCCGCCCACTCTGCCCTATGGCCTCTCAAACTTCCAGCACGCCATGTGCTCATTATTTTCTTCAAGCTCCGTCCCAGCGTTTGTTTTCCAACAATCCAACCGCACACACAACAAAAATCATCTACTCACGCTCGGTAGAGCCGATGCCGTACACGCCCCAGCGTTTCGTGGGGGGGGGGGGGGGGGGG
>JAHWFP010022445.1:11251-49975 GCA_023313725.1 Lithobius niger | reverse complement strand
GGGGGCACACAGAAATTGGACCTACAGAAATAGGTTCGACTGCATGTAGCAAAACTGTTACTGAGGAAAACCAACAATCAGTAAAATGGAACCAAAGGGCACCTGTAAGAAACCCCTGTACGCCTACTTTCCAACTTAAATTCCTATAAGGCAAACGTGGGCTGGCAGGGTAGGAGATAAAATCCATCACCTTCATGGTCAACACTTTCTGAAGGGGTTAAAAATCTAAAAATATCTTACGGATTGTTGGAAGCTTACTGTTCCCCCTCTGACCCTTCGTTTGCTAGCCATACCTCCAACATTATTTCGTTTATCTCTACACCACTGGTTGTAAGGCGGGGGGGGGAGGGTCAAAGGGGAAAATTACCCCGGGCCCCACCTGGGAGGGGTTCTTGCTCCTACTAAGTGATGGTTAAAAAAGAGGAAAACCTCCATATTATCACTAGTATAAAAAAAATTCTTTAGATTATAAAGGTCTTTTCAGGGCACCCCAATAATGAGTTTATGGGCCTGGGGAAAGAGACCTCAGTTTAAACCTTTGCGCTGGGCCCGGGGAACAACAAACGTAAATAATATGCCAACACTGAACACTTCGCACTGCTGCTCCCCCTCCTACTTCGTTGACATAGAAGAACCTGTCGAGCAGGGAAGCTTGGCCAAGCAGGGAAGCATCGGGCAGCGAATGTAACATTGGAAATGCCTCTGGCTGTACATATGGCTACTCGAGGACGTCCAATAAACAAACATAACTATTTACGTTACAAAAAACACATACGTTACCTTTCTTAATGGCATAAAGCTTATTAAAAAAAAGCAATGGATTTGCATTACTGAGAAGCACAGAGACCTCAACTAAAATTTTCCTAGTATAAGGTAAATCAGTGATATAAACTTTTAATAGAGTTTTTATTTGCAATATTCATTGGCTCCTAGAGGCATTGCAGTATACATCGACTGTATAACACGTGTAAATAACAAGAATTTTTTGAATTAAAACAGAATTAGTTGTAAATGGTGCCTTTGTTCCCATGTCCACTCCTCTGCCCCCCTCTTCAACTGCTCTTACCAACCAACAGTATTTTCTTTCAATCTTGCGACCTCATTGCTGGTAGAACTTTCAGGAGTGTAAAATTTGGCAAAATTTACCGAGTAAAAAATCGATGAAATAATAGTATTTTTCCCGATATTCACCATTAGGAAATTAATTTGACAGGGCAATTTCGTCTTTCAGTATACATTCTTTGATTCTTCACAAAAACGGTTAACTTTTCGATGGAATACGTGAATAAAAAGTTGAAGCTGCCAGGTCGGTATAAGCTTAAATAAAAATTTAAAAACAAGGACTCGGCCGTGGACCTATCCGCCATGGAGGTATTAAATATTTGATCTTTATCTCGTTTCACCATTTTGAAAAGCTACCATCTTCAACAGCCGCCATCTTAAACAGCAGTCATATCTTTAACAGTCGCCTCCTTAGCAGCCGCAACTTAAACACCCCACCCTCCTCCACCTCCCAACCTAAACTGTATAGCTCTTTGACTTGCAGCATTATTTCGTTAGTGGGAGTCATGCAGCGCAGTAATGAATTTAGTACAGCAACAGAATTCAAACTTGAAATCAGTTGGAATGCTTCAGTGAGGGTGATACTTTATGCCTGTAGATAGCTGCTTGCATTCGTGCACGGATATGGGATGGTAAGGGGGCTTGAATATTAAGGCGAATTGTGGTTATGGTCTCACAAATTCCATATAAACGGACACGATTGTAAGGCGGATGAGTTTCACCCAAGAATCTGACAATGCCTCTGTTACCAATATAGTTGCTACCATAACACAGCCAATGCTGATTCAGAATTATATTTTTCTTGATATGGATTCCAAAGACCATAACACTTTTTTAAGGTCTATTTTTGGTTATATTTTAGTTTTTGCTAAATAATTCAAAAACTATTTGATCTACTATCTTTTTAGTAACACCAATGGATAGCTCGCCAAAAAAAACTGTTCGAATGGTGTCTTCAAACTTCAAAATCGGTTAAAATTTGAGCGAGTTATGGATTTTGACACGCATATAAGACAAAAAAATAAGATGAATATAAGATAAAATAAGCACGCTTGCAACTCAAGAGGCTAGCTAGCTTGAAAATAGTCACCACGTACCCAATATCTTGAAGTCCCCATCATTTCTGCAGGGACGGACATCACATATTTTTGTCTTCACCAAAACTCTGTGAATAAATTATGCAATTTCATTCGGTCTCTACAGTATTTACAAAATACTTTAGCTGTTGCACTCTTGAACATTTTGAACTGAATATTCGCACTCAAATGATTTTGAACTGTTTGGCAACTCATCACGGAAATGCTTCGCCCTGACAGGAAGTAAACTTATTTTGCTATCCGTTTGTGTCATCACCTCATCACCTCGCTTCACTTTTCAACACCTATATTAATGACAGTAAATTTCGAGTAGCCTAGCTCACAATTTCCCCACACCTACGCGTTCAAATGACAAGGCCGTGCTGATGTCCTTGTTATGGTACTTCAACGCTGCATTGGTTGGCGGAAGTTATGAGGAAAATCCAGAAACATTTGCTATTTGCTATTAGGTCAGCTTGTCTGGGCATTCTCCCACAAGCTGGTCAACGCCACCCAACCAATCTTGACTCAATTGTTCGTTGCAACAGTGAAATTTCCCGTATGTCTCATAGTTGGGAATGCCGGTTTGGTCTGGTTTGGAACCAACTTCTACATAAACCAGGTTTTATCTTTAACGATGGGATCCATTTAACTGGTAGGGGCAAAGTTATCTTATCACATGAATTGTCTATTGCCATTGACGACCCCTTTTACTAGGGAAACTAGGGAGTTTAATGGGTCTCGAATGGGGGTTAAATTGCACCACAGTACCCACTCAGGTTGTGAATACTAGAACATTTCGTACTGGCCACATTGGTGGTTTCAACTGTGTCCAAATTAATGCCCGTAGTCTCTTTGCTAATCTCCAGGACTTCCATATCTTGTTGGGATCCAATGCTTATGACTTAGGGTTTGTGACGGAATCCTGGTTGTCGGATGCGTGTTCCGATAACTTAGTTGCTGGGGGTGCACATTATTCCATAGTGAGGAGAGGTCGTGGTTCCCGAGGCGGTGGCGTCTTGATTGTGGTCAAACGCAGCATCCCATTTACCTATCACCTTAATTCTTTTGGTGTTGATTGCAGGAACCTTCTGCAATTGGACATTAGATTTTTGCTCGGCTACATTCCCAATAAATATAACAAAGAACAGATCAGTAATTTCTCTTTAGCATTAAAACCGCTTGTAATGCCACGATTTGCTCACATTGTCGTCGGCGATTTCAATATGTCATTTATTGACTGGCGCATGTTGTGCTCTAACCATGAAAATGGTAAGAGGTTCCTCGAATGTATTTCGGAGCTGGGTCTTTCACAGTTGGTATCTGAGCCCACTATGGCTGAAAATGTGTTAGTTTGATCCTTGCAGATGATGACAGACTGGTCTTTGGGGTTTCTGTTTTGGACCATCTGGGTATGAGTGACCATAATACGGTTGACTTCAAGGTTCATACTGAAACATAAGAAGCAGTTAAGCGGTTCGAGGTAGTTTCCAGCAGTTTTGGAAACTTAATTGACTTTGACAAGCTCAGAAGTTTTTTTACAGTATTGATTGGTCACAGGAACTCTTGAATCTGGCTGATTTGGACAGCATGACGAATAGGTTCTACCACTTGCTTAATGGTGGTGTATGCAAATGTCAAAAATTTACTTTTAACAACATGGGGTCAAGGAAGAAGTTAAACGGTGTAAAAACTAAAATCCCAAGAGCAATCTTGAAACTTCGTAAACAGAAACTTAAGTTATGGCAAAAATACCGAATTGATCAAACTTCTGACAACTTCCGTAATTATAATAATTGTAAGAAATGTTATTCTGACCGAGTCCGACCTTTTAATTTATTTTATTTTTTTTTTGTGCATTAATAAATAAATTTATTCATCAAGCATCCCGAAGATCATGTTGATCTTGTATGGGTTGCAAAATAAATACAGAATAATACAGATTACATCAAAGACACTTATGTTGTAAAATTCAGTTAGAAAAATAGTTTGACATCATAATTTCAATAAATAAGTATTAAAGTTATTTACAACATATTTACATATTTACAATCAGTTAGGAATTTATATTTGTGCTGTTTGAACTATTAATACATTTTAACCATAAATTAACCACTGTTTTATCTATTTTTTTACATGTTTAAAACTGTCCAGCTTTAAAAGGTGTGAAGGAATTTTATTAAAAAGTGTTGGTATATAATGATTTTGGCACATGGCACCATAACTATTTTTAATGAGTGGTATTTTAAATCTTATTGATTGATTCCTTAGAAAACCATTTTTAAAGGTGTCCTTAAGTTTGTATTCAGACTTATAATAGTTATTTAAAATAATACTGTAATCCTTTAAATTTGTAACATTTAGTATTTTGTATTTTTTAATAAGATCAATTGTTGACTCATGCTCCCCGTTCCTGCCAAAAAGAATTTTAATTTGTTTTGAGCTTTTTGTAATCTTTCCATAAGGAAATCGGAAGCCTGGCCAAAAACCTCAATACCATATCTGATTTGACTATTAACCAAAGCATTGAAAACAATTTTCTTACCTTTATCATTAAGAATGGTTTTAACTTTTTAAATAATAGGCAAAAGTTGTCTTAATTTCTTAATTATAGCATTAATGTGTAATTTATGTTTCCACCCCGTTTCAATAAAAAGACCAAGATATTTAGCATCATTAAATTTTAAGACAGTTTTACATTTAATGGTTCCCTTATTGCAACCACAGTTATTATTATGAATATAATAGTTCGTCTATAATTAATTTTCTGTGAGGTGAAAAAATGTCTATGCTGTTGGTTTTCATTTCATTAATAAAGACATCGTTTGCTGCATGTGCACCATTTTGTTAATTTGCTGAAATCCTGTTTTAGGTTTGCTTCCATTGTATCTTTGTTATCATTTATAGATAGCACTAAAATATCATCTGCAAAGAGTACAATTTCAGATTTATTTATACAGTTTATAATGTCATTTATATATATTAAATAGTAATGGCCCCATAATTGAGCCCTGCGGTACTCCATACAGAACTAGATTTTGTTTGCTAAAGCTACCATCAATAGAAGTACAAGCTTTACGATTATGTAAATAACTCTTCATTATATTACCAATTTTACCTCGAATCCCATAATGGTTACATTTCGTCATCAATTTATCATGATCCAGTGAGTCAAAAGCCTTTTGCAAATCAATTAACACCGCTTTAACAAATTTCCCCTCATTTAATGCTTTCGAGATGTTCTCGTTGATGTATTTAAGTGCGTCCAATGTTCCTTTACCATTTCGAAAACCATACTGTTTATTTGAAATCACGTCAAATCTATCTAAAAAATTATTGATTTGAACAGCAAAATATTTTTCTATGACTTTATTTATGTTGGAGAGTAAAGCAATTGGTCTATAGTTTTCAATATTTTTTTTACTACCTTTTTTATGAATTGGTCTTAGTACTTGTATTTTTAATTCATCGGGCTACAATTCAGTATCAATAATAGAATTTATTAATTTTGAAATAAAAATGGAGGAATTTTCTTTTGTTTCTTTAATATGTCTCATAAATATGCCGTCATGACCGACAGAATGTTTGTTTTTCATACACTCAATTATAGAGCAGATTTCTTTAGGATGACAATAGTTAATTACCATTTTGTTATTTACTTTTGTACCGATCTTCAATAAATTATAGTGTTGGTTATCATCTAAGTCAGATTTATATTTACTATGCAAGTTTGGGATAATGGAAGAAAAGCTGTCATTAATTTTGTTAGTCAGTCTTTCAACTGGTATATTAGGAAAAGCTTTCTTGAGACATGAATCCAAACTTCAGTTTTAGTTTTCCCAGTTAATTTGTGCAAATTTTTCCACATAACAGAGCTATTACCATTATTAGTTTCAAATTCATTGGTAATGTAGTCATACTTACTCTTATTTATTTTAATATTAATTGTTCGTTTAAGTTTTTTATATTCATCGACTTTATTACTAGATGGTGTTTCTTGGTTTTTGATTTTTTTTCCAGATTTCGTTTTTCATATTGATTAAATTGAGTATTTCAGTTGTAATCCAGGGATTTTTTGTTTTTGGGGCTTTTACTTTTTTGAAATTGAAATTGAGCAAAATGTTATTAGTAAGGGTAGTTTGACCGCCCTTTTAAGTTTTGTTACCATCCCCCTGTTACTGTCTAACGGAAATCATATCACTGATGGAGCTGGTAAAGCGAACATTTTTAGTGTCGAGTTCTCCAAAAACTTTGTTTTGTACAATTTGATGGTTCCAAAATGAAACGGGCCACTGCTTCCTTCATCTTGCCAGCTAGTAACCTTCACTGCTGAACATGTGCTCAATGTGATTGCTCAAACTGGCACTAGTCGAGCCATTGGCCCAGATGGATTTTCCGCATTCTTCTTCAAGGGAGTTGGACATTCTATCCGTGTCCCTCTGTCTTGGATTTTTAATCTTTCCCTTCAGACGGGTAAACTCCTGTCTATGTGGAAAACTGCTAAAATTAGTCCAATCTTCAAAGCTGGTGAGTCTTCAAGCCCTACCAACTATAGGCGAATTGCTTTAACTTGCGTCTCCTGTAAGTTTCTTGAACGTTTTTCGTGACTTGATGGTTAATTTTATTGAGGATAATAAACTACTTTCTAATGACCAGTTTGGTTTTATGGCGGGACGTTCAACCTGTTCCCAATTACTGCACGTTCTGGAAGATTGCACAAGTTCTGTTGACTGTGGTATACCAGTCGACATCGTCTACGTAGATTTTGCAAAAGCATTTGAATCGGTAACACATACTAAACTTATAGAAAAGTTGGAATGTCTCGATTTCAGAGGCAACCTCTTGCTTTGGCTGTTTGACTTTTTAATCAGTAGACTCGAGTGGGTCGACGTTGCTGGATCTTGTTCTTCTCCGGTTGAGGTTCGTAGTGGAGTGCCTCAGGGTTCTGTTCTGGGACCGCTCCTTTTTATTTTGTTTCTTAACGACCTCACTGCAGGTCTTCCCAACACGGATATGAAGAAGTTTGCTGATGATATAAAACTGCATTCTCAAATTGTGGACCCCATCACTGCTGCAAATTTGCAATCCTCTCTGGATAACTTACTGACTTGGTCTCGTGACTGGCAATTGCTGATCGCCCCAAATAAATCGTTTGTAATGAACATTGGCATTTCCAACCATCAGTATGAATATGTTTTGGCGGGGCACCCACCGCCACATAAAAATATTGTCCGTTACCTTGGTATTTGGTTTTCGCGAGTCCTAAGTTTCAGTCCCCACCGTAACATAATTGTTAACAATTCACGAAAACGGGCTGCAATGATTAGAAAATTCTTCAAATCAGGTGATCATAACACCCTCGTATGGGCCTTTAAGGTGTATGTAAGACCCCTGTTAGAATATGCTAGTCAGGTATGGTCCCCACATCTTTATAGGGATATTGATCTGGTCGAGTCAGTACAACGTAGATTTACCAAAACACTTAAGGGTCTTTATCACATACTGTACTGCGATAGGCTTAAAGTTCTTAAATTAGACACCCTTGAACTTCGCAGACTTATGGCAGATATGCACCTTACCTATGAGCTGCTAAGGGGCAAGAGTGTGATAAACTTTGAGCACTTTTTCGAACTACGGACTTCTGATCGCACAAGGGAACACCCCCTTAAGTGGTTCCTGGCAGGGTTTACAAAAGTTGTAGAAAATTCTTTTTTGCCAACCGTGTAGTGTCATGCTGGAACGCCCTGCCCGAGGCTGCCGTCATGGCCAACTTCCTTCCAACTTTTAAACACCGACTCCGGACCTGCGATCTCTCTTCCTTTCTTGTTCGTCGGGATTTTAGTATATTGTAATGTATTGTTTCTGTATATTGTGTTTAATTTGTTTTTTTACGACATGGCTCCAGTTGCTGCACAATGTTTAACTTTATTGTATTGTATTTATTTAGGACCATTGTCAGTGACACTTGTGTCCCTTCGGTTCCTTTTTCCATTTGGGAATAAATTGTTTATTTGTTTATTTATTTATAAGGTACATTATTGAAAAAACGGTTAAAGGAGACACACTTTGGTGAATCCACCCAAGTTTTACCCCTTTAAGAATCGGGAATAATTCAAAATTCGACCTGCAAGTTAGTAGGGGTCTCCAGAAACCATGGCGCTCCCCTCTCCCACAGACACCGTTCATAAAATGTTCCTGTTCCCATGAAGTGGCAATTAATTTCCTTATTTCGGTACCTAATGACAGTATCGAATCCCGTGGGACTTAGTCTATAGATTCTACTCCTCTGGCTGAGTGGTAGTAAATTAAACAACTCGTCATTTCACATTTCTTGACCTGGTTGGGACGTTTGGCCCTGTCACGAAATTCTCCTCAGCCTATACAGTATGACCAAACTAAAGTGTTATGAGCCGATATCCTGAGAATGGCTAATGAGAGAATAATGATGATAGAAATGCAATGATGGGTATGAAAGTTGGATGCAAGGACACAATATGACCAACAACCACAAAAACAGATTCAAATCAGATAAAAAAATAAAATAGTTACGATGATGTTTAAAAGCTAACTCTAAACATGCTCGCAGCACTGTAGTAAAGCAAACTGCCGAAAAGTTGGCTTCACTACAGCGCAGCCAGCATGTTCGTTTGGAAGATAGCACGAGGATGACCTTGAAATATCAATTCAAGGTCATTCCTTCTTTGTCGTGTAAACGTCCCCCATCACACCCATCATAGTGCATTTCTATCATTATTGTTCTCTCATTAGCCATTTATAGGATATTGGCTCGCAACACTTTAGTTGGTTCACCCTGTATACTGTGTATATTACGTCATGGCTAAAAATAACCATGAGGTATATGTTTAAAAATAGGAATGAAATCATCTTGCCAAGAGCTCCCAAAATATAACGCATACCTATGACCTACTTTCGGGTTGTTTTGCAGTCTAGATACTAGACGTTCAATGTATTGTCTCCAAGACCCATTACTCTTCAGGCGTAGGTTACACAATGGCCTTGTTGCTTGCATCATAGTCTGGTCTCTTTAAGGGGAACTTACATCCAATATTTCCTACCCCTTCAACCTTTTAAGTAACCGTCTTAGCCGAAGGCAAGACAATCTTACTGCCGCCTGAAGAATTGGGCTTTGAGCAGCCTTAGCTTATGTGTGCAACTAATGAGGTGTGGTATGTGTCACCTTCAGCACTAAGTCCAAAACTCTAGCTGTACAAGATTTCTGCAACAATGGTAGAGCATGACAGGATACTTTTTCTGCAACAATATGTCTAGATACTGCAACTAACCACATTGTTCGCTTTGGTCACTCTAATGACGTCGACCCATGCTTCAATAATGCAACAGCTTCACTGCTGATTGCCTGCTGGGCAAATACCCCTAGTGAGACTAAAGATAAGTCTGTAAGGACAAAGTCTACACTGAACTCTACGACGATGTAGAGCTAGTAATTTGGGAAGTCATTGCGGTCAACAGCAGTTTCAGTTTTAGGTAGTCATGTGTCGTTGTCATGGAGATTGGTAGATGCGATCTCCAAAAGTCCCGTATTTTGGAGAAAACTGTATACTGGCTTTTGAATTTGATGACAAACATGTTCCTAGGCTTGCGCATTTGAGAACGAAATTTTCCGTAAGGAAAATTTAACCTGTAGCCTGAACATGTTGTTTTGAACTGTAAAAGATTTTCTACAATTTTTCTTTTCGTCATTTTGTGCAAAATTCAGTAAAAGGTTTCATCATTTTACACCGTTCAATGATCCGTTTAAAATAAAATGTCTACTTCTGGCCTCATCCCTTCCCCATACAACGAAGGTCCAAAAAGTTTATTTAGAACCCTCCCCCGCCCTCCCCCACCCCTCAGCTTTCCCCTGCGCAGTTTTATGTGACAAAGTTTGACATCGGTTTGAAAGGGCAGAGATTTTCATGCGTGTCACTAGCTAAGAAGGATGTTGTGAGTTCGAGTCCCAGTTTGACGCCAGTTGTGTTTTTTTTCTTTCTCGGTTAGCACATTTTTCACAATGCTAGTCTTTCATGCTGACTGCCTGCTTCGTTATCAGCTATTCTGGAAAATTCTTGTTCATGTTCTGACAAATAAATTTAAATTCGAGACTTAAAAAAAACAGTCGTTATCGTTAAGCCGGAAGTTTTTAAGTGTATTGTCATTTCACCTTTATGAGTAATTGAAAGCGACGTGAAAGGTGAGCCCGTTATCCTTCACTTCCTTAAACAAATCCACCACATAGGAAACGCACGTAAGATAACAGGAAAATGTCAACTTTCCGTCCCGTCTTGATTGTCGCTTGGATATTCGCTCGAATATTAGGACGTACCAGCTGTAGAGGGAAAGTAGGGGTAGTAACCTTGTACGTAATAGCTAGTATTAACAAGTGTGGGCACAAGCCTACTATGCTGTGAAGAATATCGCAAAATAACTTCAGGAAACGTGTTATCCGTATGTATCAAGAATTTATAGGGTTGGAGTAGGAGAATTTGTGACTGAGACCCCCTACCAGGGTATATTAGTAGATATATAGTGACGCTTTCCTGAAAAGGTGGTGAAGAAAGACCTGCTTCCACCAACGGCACCAGAAGCCAGCACTTGTCTGGTTCTCGTAGGAGCCGAAACTTGAAATAAAAAATGGCGGCGGCGTTGCCATGGTAACCATTGTAATAGCGACATTACCTGCGGAAACAGACGAAATACTAGTGCGTAGACATCATCCGAAGTAGAAGAACTTATTCTGTGTTTGATTCAAACTGTATATAGATCGTTACAATAAACATAAACCACGGATGATGCTTCAGCCCAAACGGGAGATGAGCACGCTTGTCCGGCGTTCCCGGAACACACAACCTTGTGTTAAACTTAGCTCTACTCGTAACGACAACCCGTTTGAAAATTGAATGTTGGATTAACAAAAGTAAAACTATCAGCCAGTTCTGATCTTTCTTAAAAATATTTTAATGTTCTAATCTGAATTATGGTATATTTTAAACGATTACTTTTGTATTCTTATCGTGATCAATTTGTTTTAGTGATGCTATATAGTTTTGATCCCCATGATGCTTGCTTGACGTCAGCGCCCTCTAGCGGTTAAATCGCTGAAAGCAGGTACTTCTTTCGTCCCAAATTATTACTGTTGTAAGAGAAAGAGTGGCACTACCTATATATTTTTCTATCCTGCACCCTACTAACGTCTTAGATTCATTCGTATTAGTTCCGTCTAAGTTTACAGAGGGCGCCATCAGTTTTATATGGGAATCTTCTACTCAGTTTTCAGCCTAAAACCAAACTAAAGTAAACTAGCTTGTTTTAGTCTAGCTTAGTTATAATTTAGTTTACTTTAGATTTGGGCTGAAAAAAAATGAGCAAAAATTACCAGTTGGAACGCGTGGCATCCTCTGGAAACTAGGATGGAACTAGTAAGAATGAATGTAACACGTTTCAATAGGGACTTCTTAGAGTTAGAAATTCTCCTCCCCAACTCTATAAATTCTTGGCATGCATCGATATGAAGTAAAGCGTTACACCATAATCATGAGCATCGTAATCAAACATAATGTGAGAATGTGTTGTGATTAACAAGCAGTGACTTATGAGCTAACCTTACAATCCACCTTACAATCTGGCATCAGAACATCCATAAAACGAAACAACCAATTCTACGGGCAAATTACTGCTTAAAGGAGGCCGTAGCTTAAAATGACGTAACGAAACTTTTTTCCCTTTTTCAACTCCACCGTAGCTCTCTTACCACAATGTAAATAAACATATACACAGTTAAGAAGTTGAGTCGTGTCGTTAGGTTAACTACTTACGTTAAGTGGTTAGGTTAATGATGGCAAGAGCATTAAGCATATTCTGCCAAGAAGAAAATAAATGATGAAGTTGCCCTTCCCATGCATTGACATTGGGCGCTTTGACGATATGACCCAGTAAGACCTGCAAGAGCAGAGATACCCACTGACTGGGCTGAGGAATTCCACTCGGAGTAAAACAACAAAGACAGTTTTGAGGAGTGGAATTCCTCAGCCCAGTCAGTGGGTATCTCTGCTCTTGCCGTCCCTCAAACTCGGAAAATTTCTTTCTCTTCCAGTAAGACCTTCATCTGGAGACAACTCTTTGTGAAACGGCTCCTTCCTCGAGTTTGTATTGAAAGATCGATGTTGAAATTTGAGTTATGTGCCTCCGGGTGGTAAGAGAGTTGCAAAGAGTGTAGAAGAAATTAGGATTGAGGACAACCGTGAAGAATTTTGCACGCCACCCACAGAACGCTTCTGTCAAATCGAGTAGCAAGGAATGGGAACCCGAGGAGTTTTAAAGTCTTTCATAGTACAATACTGCAGACAGGGAAAAGAAGTATTTTGTGTTTGCTCAAGAAGTTGACGCGACTTCAGATAGTTAAGCCTCCATGCTTGGATACGATATTCAAGGTGAGGTTGAACAAAATCAGTGATGACAAACGTCAACTTAATAGAACTAGGCAAAGTTAAGTATTTGAGTATATGATTGCCTGTGCGTCTAGCTTTAGACAAAGCAGCAAGTAACTAGGGATCGAACTTAAAATTGTCCTCAACTATTACCCGAAGGTTCCGAATTTCCGTGACAGAAGGAAGCATTGACGACCCAAAATGAAGCATTTGTGTTTGGAGTTGTTGGGTCCTAAGTGTAAGACTTTGCACTTAGATTCATTGAATGATAAATTGAGTTGGCTCACCTCAAAAGGGAGTCGCGGTCACGTTGCAACAAAATGCTATCCCGCAGGTTAGCAATGAAGGATATACATTTAGGTCATCTACAAAAAAAAAAGATGAAAGACTGATGAGAGACCCGGTAGGTCATTGATATAAAACAGAAAAAGGAGAGGGCCTAAAACGGAACCCTGAGGAACACCAGATGTAACTGGTACCAATTCGGAAAGAGTAGCTCCAATACGGCCTGTGTAAGATTATGCATACAACAACAAAAAGAATGCTGTACAAAATATCAGGAATTCCGGCTGCATGCAGCCTAGAAAGAAGGGTTGAATGCGGAACTGAGTCAAGGGTAGAATGCGGAACTAAGTCAAAATAAACAACATCACAAGCCAACTTTCTGTGTACGGTAAGAAGGAAGTGTAATGCTCAGTTACGACAAAGAAGATACAGATGCGGGAACTCCCCTTACGGAAACCATGCTGCGAGTTGTGAAGAGGATGATGTAGGTTAACCCAATCAAAGAAAAAATCAGTGGAGAAAAAATTTGTCAAAAACCTTTGAAACAATATGAAGAAGGCCTACGGGCCTGTAATTTGAAGGACTGGAAATAAGGCGGCATTTGTAAATCGGGACAACTGTGGCTTTTTTCGACTGACCAGGGAAAGAACCTTCTGAAATACACTTAGTAACGATAATGAAAGAAGGGTAGAAAGAGAAGAAGAACAATTCTTTTTTCAGCAGTGGGTGGTGTAGTTTGGCTCTGATGAGGTAGCAGTTTTGAGGCCACTGAGGTTTTTACGAACATTGGCATCAGAAATTAAAAAATTGGTGATGAATGGCCCTTTCAGGAGAAGAGGAGTGTTGTAGATAGGTTGAGGATTGTGGAAAACTGAGTGAAAGAAACCATTGAACTCATTTGTTATTTCTGAATCCGTATGGAGTAGAGTTTCACGTGCACCGCTGACACAGTTTGGCGTTTTAGAAGTATGCTATTCAATTAGTCAAAAGTTTTCTAGGGTTTGCCTTGCTATCAAAAAAGCAAAAAAAAGCATAGTCTCGAGCGCCGGCATAGTTACAATTTTTTTTTTTGTGGGGGGGGGGGTAAGTCGGATTAGCTGAATACCAGTTTTCAGGGGTCGGGGCCTGGGACAAACTACAACCCCGGCCGCCCCCCCCCCCCCCGACTGAAATCGTTAAAAGGTTACACTATCGGCCACAATTGTACTAAGGGGTTGGTTCATTCCTTAATACGGGCTGCTTATGTTTGAAGGTTTCCTTGCCTAACAAGCTGACAAGCTTGTACTACAGCGCTCCGGCTGCATGCAGCTTAGAAAGAAGGGCTAAATGCGGAACTGAGTCAAGGGTAGAATGGTAGAAAGGTAGAAGGGTAGAGAGTCAAAATAACAACATCACAAGCCAATTTTCAGTGTACGGTAAGAAGGAAGTGCAAGGAAGTGCTCGTTGCTGTTGGATTGGAGTTTTGTTTGTTAAGAGTAAAAAAAAATTCACGATGCGCACAAACTGAGTACATTCCTCACAGTCATCATAACTGACACTTGCGAAAAAAATGTGTAGGCCGTGCGTGCCCCTTGTATGACCGGGCCTGGGTACAGCAGGTCCACCTGACCCCCCCCCCTCGCCGTTGTGGGGGCACTACCACTCCAACGCTTGTGTCATTTTTTTGACTGCTGCATTTACCTCATAGGTGAGCCAAGGAGATCAAAATTTGTGATTTGCAGAGAACTACAGGGAGCAACAAAATTCCTTACATCAGTGAAAATATCGTCTCAGCAGAAGATCGAAGATTTCCGATTCGTAATTCCCAGTCAATAGAAGAAACCATACTATTGATAAGTGTTAAATCAGCTTGGGGATAGATAGTTCGGACGTGAAGAGACAATCGAGCCGTGGCTAGACACAACAGAAAACAAAATCGTGACGTGGTCACTTATGACCAAAGGATGACAATGTGGATAATGTTACGCTCGGATTCCATAGAGACAACATTCAATATGCATAGATTCTGGCCCACATTGTAGCATGGTGGTAAGGGGACATGTTGGTAAAGACAAAGAGTAGACACTAAGTCAAGGAAATCAATGGGTAAGTCGGTGCCATGCAATGTGTAAGATTCCCGGCAATTGCAGGAAAGTTAAAATCTCACAGAAGAAAGGTATTCATAGGTGGTTTAGCAAAATGGATAAACTCTAGGAAGGCAGCAGCTGACCCTGATGCCGAACGACCCGAAATTTTAAAAGAAACACAATCCCAGAATAGCGAAAATCATGCACTAAAAAGGGTCGGTAAGCCTTTATTATATGGACTTATACAGACAGGGTGGTCCACAAAATCTGACGACCCTAAATTTTCTAAGTCTAACTTTTCTAGTTAGTACCCCTCAGAACCAGGAGAGGGCAGAAATCAAATCAATGAAACTGGGAAGATTTCTGTCCTCTCCTGGTTCTGATGGGGTGCTAAGAAAAGTTGGACTTAGAAAACTTGGGGTCGTCAGGTTTTTTGTGGGCCACCCTGTATTTCATTGAGATAATGTGACCAGGACTGGAACCAACGAACTCCGGAACACAGCTCAGACTCACCTACCATCTGAGCCATCACTCCAAGTCCATAATAAAGATTTCCCGAGCCACTTTGCAGGGTACATAGCAGTGTCCTTGACTCTAAAAGTCAGAGGAACAACATAACCTCTGTTTGTTGGAGTCATGGTCACGAATATAGTGGCCGTCAAAGTGGGTTCGGGAAATCTTCATTACGTCATTGGAGCGATTGCTCAGATGATAGGAGAGTTCGTTGGACCCAGTTCTGGTCACATTATCTCAATGAAATATAAGTCCATATAATACAGTCTTAACCGAATCAGCTATAATCTAACGCGTGATTTTCGCTGTTATGCTATTGTCTGTCCTTTACTCCTGTCCCATTGGGCCACAACATTTGCAGTCCACCCCCTCCCCTCAGAAAAATAGGCCACAAACGTTTGATCCCGTCAACTTCCTGCTACCGATGAAAAGGGAACCATATTTTTAGGCTGGTTGTGAAAAGCAAAATGTTATTTGGGAGTAATATTTTACGTCAAATAATATATACTTTAAAGGTTTGACACGGACCAAGCCGAAGCCATAGCACCAGAGAGTGAAAGGAACAATTTTGCTAGGTAATTCCAATCGAAATTCCTAGGATCTTGTACATGCCACAATTGAAAAATGAGCAGGAAGTATCACAGGGTCTTTCTCTTCCCGAAAATGCCTGGGGTTGATGGGGTCTGGCTTGAAGCTGGGTTAGCACCTCTAACACATGACATGGTCGCACTAACCATCAGTCTACCTTACCACACAAAAGCTTTATACTACAAAAAAAATATTTTACAAAACGAGTCATAAAAGTGTTGCTCGTTAAAAAAATAATTATGTGACGTCATTAATTGTGTTCCTCCTTGCCGTTTGTCCGAAACGTTCGCTCTCCTTATATCCCCCTCCCCATTTCCCGTCATCCATTACGTTATCGATGTAGGGCCAACAAGGACAGTTCAACAACCACGATTCTTAAACACTCCTGTATATTAAAAGAACGTATGGGAGAACATTTCATCCAGCTTTTTTATGCAACATTACAAAAAACTCGAAAATTCCCTGGTACCATGTTTTGCCACCACATGCCGTTGTCAAACACCTGTCGGAACCTGGTTAATTGTGTGTATTTGTTTGGATGTTATTAATTCATTTTCAAAAAGGACAAACGTTGGGAAAATTTTCATAAAAAATTAATGAAAAATTTCGAATTTTTCCTATTGTCAACTTTTTACAAGTTGAACTCTAATTTAATCCGCACTGTAATGAAATCCGCTGTGTGGTAAATGATGGATGCAAACAGTCTGCATTAAAGACTGGCCGTGTGAGAATAAAGATGCACTAATCTAAGCATGAAAGAAAGGACAGCTGCCCCGACTGGGACCCGGGCCCAGGATTTCTCGCTTACTAGCCAGACGCTGTAACTACTGCGCTACTGGGGCTAGTGCGCTACCGGAATTAGAGCCATAGTGCGTTACCAACTTAGACAGAGGGCTAGTGTGCGACAGGGTTAAAGAGAAAATACAACTGCTTCGACTGGGACCCGAACCCAAGATTTCCCACTTAGTAGCTGGCCGCTGTAACAACTACGCTGCTGGGGTTAGGGCGCTCCCGGGATTAGAGAGCTAGTGTGCTACAGGGGTTAAAGAAATAAAGACAACTTCCCCGCATAGGACTCGAACCAAGGATTTCCCGTTTACTAGCTGGCCGCTCTAACTACTGCACTACCGGGGTTAGTGTGCTACCAGGATTAGAGCCCTAGTATGTTACCGGCTTAGATAGAGGGCTACAGTGCTACAGGGCTTAAAGAAAGAAAAGACAACTGCCCCGACTGTAACCCGGACCCAGGATTTCCGGCTTACTAGCCGGCTGCGCTAACCATTACGCTATACGGCTACTGCGTTACGCAAAACCAAAACTGATGTAAGAGAAGCCACCAATTTTGCAGAAAGGGTCGGCCTTTGAAGGTAGTGATACCATTCAAACAGGAAAAGGCCGCCACGGTTATTCCTATCAGCCAAGTTAATCTCGTAGACTGATAGTTCGAAAGTTAAATAAAAACTGGAACATTGCTTCTCGCGGTAGCAATCTTCAAGTTTCATTTAACGTCCAAAGCATTATTCGTTGCGATTAACTTGGCTAATAGGGTGATATGAACCTTGACGGCCTTTTCCTGGTTGAATGATATCACTACCTTCAAAGGCCGACCCTTTTAGGAAACTTGGCGGCTTCTTTTATACCAGTTTTGGTTTTGGGTGGATATCTCAACTTTCATAGGACTTTGAATGTACAAAAGGTCGCACCGTCTTATTTTCATCTCTACCAGTTTTCCGGGGGAATATTTTGCCTATTTTGATAATATACTCATTTGCCATTGCCCTGTTAGCCGCTGCATCAACCAAACTGGAACGGCTTGGTTTATTTTATGTCCATGCGGCTTTACGTGCTTAAGTTGATTCAATCCCATTTTTGCGCACACTGGCTAATAATCGTTTTATGGCGACTGCAGTGGTTTAATTTTATTTACAAGTGTCTAACGTATGAATGCAGCAGTAAGGTTTCATGGGGACTAAACACTACTAACGGAACAATGTGGTATGACGACATTCAACCTTCTAAGAAATGCTTGTTAGTGTTCCTTTCCTATTTCTGCTGTTCCTTATACTGTGTAAAATACTGACTGCAATAGTTTTCAATTGTAACTTTTGTGTAGGAGTGTTTCACAACACTTTTATTGTGAACTGTAAGTATAAATCGTCTGATTAACCCTTAAATATACCGTTGAAGGTTTATCCTACCTTGAGGATATTACGTCATCAACACAAACCGTGAATGCCAGTAAATGTAAACCTTCTCGTAAACCTTAACTGTAAAAGTTCGCTATATTCGATGATCGAATATGTAACCCTGTGTAACAAATCAGCAATAAACTATAAATCTCCATGAAAGTCAATGCAATGAAAAAATTGAGTTAATTTCCATGAAATGCAACGTTAATTTTCTTTTTTTAATACAGAAGAGCTCATAAATGCATGGGAGTGTCCGTGTAAGTACCGCTTTTTATTCCACTGCTTGCCACAAGGCAATGTGGAAGAGAAGTTGTGGATTTAGTTTCCTAGCTCCAATCTAGTTCCAAAGCAATGCTAGGAGGCGTTAACTCCCAGGCACGCACGAAAACTGGCGTGGAGCCGGGAGGCGAGATGCGCAATTTCTACCCCAGTCGCCTTGAGTTGAGAAACAAAACTTCTTCTTCGCATCAAGGTCTTTTAAACACAACCGTTTGTGACACGTTCGTGGAATGATCGCGGCGCAAGGATAAGTTTCACACATGAGTGTCAGGTAAAAACCAAAATAGCCTAAATTTTAAGGCAAATTTTTTGCAAAAGTAAAAAGGGACACTCTTTCTACAACTGGTATTATGAGGTCTCGACTCGAAATGCGTGGCGGGACATGGAGAAAAATTATCCTGGAGACTGTTTTATGCTGCTCCTGACGTTAATAATTCACACAGCTTTTTATTTCAACAATGCTTTTGGACATTACGTCATCCATACGAAGATCGCGCCTTCAATGAAAGGAATGCGTAGAGAGGATATGAATAACGGTTTGCCACATGTCTTTGCACATAAAGAGTTGAAAAAAGACCGAGTTCGAGCCCAATTTTTCAGGCAATACGGGAAAAGGGGGAACTGCAATAGCTAAAGCGCTTTCAAGTATTCATGTAAACGTAGTGATTCAGAAACATGTGGTAAGCGAGGTGCAGTCTTGTTCGGCGACTTTTAACCAAGCAAGTGTGTTCAAAGTCAGTGGAAATTAAGCGATCGCATCTGCAATCCTAGTTTAATTGCTCTTACTAGCCTTCGACTTGATAAATTAGCGTTTAGGCTAACTATTAACAAAATAAAATGCCGTCAATATTGCGACGTACTTACTGTTCAAATGTAAGCAGACGGATAGAGCCTATACAGCATACTTGAAACCACTATTCGCACTCGTCGGTTGTATCAGTATAATAACGTTCGTGCACATAGTTCATGGACTTTAATAGTCGCAGATGTGGGAACTCCCCGCTCAATGATTTATTTTTTTAAACTACTGCTCTTCACAACGCTTTACGCAATGAAGGAAAACTTGTGATACACTTGTGACACCAATACAAGGACTGGGATAAAAACTTAGTTGCAGACTGTGGGGGTAGCGAGGAAGTTTTTTCGTTTTTTGTAAGGAAAACCTTACTTTTTGTTGGCTCAACCTTATATTGCCAATACCTCCAAGGGTCGGAGCAGGTGCATTCAAACATTTAAAGCGGGCGAGGCATTGCAAAAAAATGTTTACCTCAAATTATGAATTATTTATTGACTCTAGGTGTAAGCCAGTAACAGGTGCTTTTAAATGCATACACAGCCGTAGGATGTGGAATGCATACACATTCTGATTCCAACCCTTGTGACAAGGTCATCTGGAACAGAAGCTATGGGTTTTCTTTTCCAACCCAGTTGATTCAACATCGCCGGAATCTGATTTTATCAAAGCAATGGCAAGAGGCATTAACTTCCCGGTACGCCAGTTAACTGGCGTTGAACCGGAGCATGAACTTTCTACCCCAGTTTGTCTTGCCATGAAGTAACGAAACTCCCTACTCGCGTAAACGTCGTTTCAACGCTGCTGCTTCCGAATTGCAGCACTCCTGGGCTGATCGCAGCACGCGTGATATTTTACATGGATACTCCAGCACCTTTACGCCATTCCTGCTAATGGACAAAGGGTTGCAGGAAGCAGTGATGGAATCTCCCTCTGCTCATCTCCCTTTGCTCTTTCCTAGTTGAAAGGTACTGAGGCCATTTATAGGGCCCACATCAGCAGACCCCACAGCCATTGATGCCACTCACCAAGACCCTCCCAGCAGCATCCGCAGCCAGCCAAGCCAGTTGGCCACTGCCCTGAGACGAACCAACCTTTAAGGCCACGTTTCCCAACCGGGGAGGCGGACCTCCCTGGGGTGAGGGGAAGGGAGGGGCGTGGAGAAACTGCAGGGGAGGCGCGAGACACTGCCAGATCAGTGGTGAACTTTTTTTTTAACGATGCATCGCAAAGTTCTCACCAATGACACACCTATACCTGCTATCAACTATTTATTTTAATTACATTATTGGTAAGATTTGAAGACTTATCAATATCATTCATTTTGTTTAAGAAAATTACACAGCAATGCAGTGTCGCATTAGGCCGCTCGGGAACACTGGGTCAATGGGGAGGCCCCCTCAAAAAAAAACTTTAAAAAAAAGTTGCAGGGAAACGTTTCAATTTCAAGCATATTTCTTAAAAAATATGGTAACTGGACCAATCCGGAAAAACTTACGTCACTACCCCCAGCTCCCTTTATGTGGGTCCCTATCCCCTCCCCCTCGGAGGAACCTCGAGGTTAATGACCAACATTCCTGGGGAGGCTCGACCCCTCCCAATCTAACCTGTAGCAATGGGGGTGGGGAGGGGTGCGCCATTGCATGCTAGTCCTAATGGGGAGGACTGTAGAAAGGGTTGGGAACCGCTGCTTTAAGGCTAGCGTTAGGTCCCCTCCCCACAGACTACGCCCATTGATGCCAATTGAAGGCCCCCTTCCTGAGAAGACCCATCCTTCCCACAGACTCTTCAGCCACTGACACTAGTCAGAACCATAACCACTGATGCCAGTCATAAGGGCCCTCCACGCGGACTCCACAGCCACTGATACTGATCAAACGGTACTGCCGCATAGCCATTGAGCTAGTCAGTGGAACCTTGCCCGCTAACTCCACAACCATTTAGGTCAGTCGCAGGTGCTTTACCTAAGACGACTCAGCCTTTAAGGCGAGTAAGAGGATTCCTCTCACAGATTCTACATCCTGTGATGCCAGCCAGACAGCCCCCTCCCAGCAGGCTCCGTAACCACTGAGGCCAGTCACAAGACTTCATGTAGTCAATGAAACCTCGCTCACAAACTTTAGTCATTAAGGCCAGTCGCAGGTAACTTCCCTGAGACGGCCCAGCATTTAAGGCTAGTCAGAGGTCTCCTCTCACAGACTATAGCCAGTGAAGCCAGTCAGAGGCATTCTTTCCATCCAGAGACGACCTAGCCTTTAAAAGCTAGTATGAGAACCCTTTACATCAAACTTGGAGAAAGGAATACAGGGGCAACGGCACGTGTGAGGTACATGAAGCTACATGACACCATACAATTGCTCAGTCTCGTGCGCCGTGACCATGTTTGTGCACCCAAAACGCTAACCAGTTCTTCGCATAATATTCGTTTTTCATTTTCGCCGTCTGTGATTTATACACTAAATAAATATGTATTAATAATACACTCATTTTATTTTATTAATGTTTGTTTCGTAGCCGTCAGGATTGAAGATTAGTCTTTTTATTTTCTCATTACTAGGGTGTTTTAATATTGATTTGTTTGTTTTTATATAATGTTTTGGTTAGCCATAGTCCCAAAATGTTCCAAAAGGAGCAGGTTCGCCATAGTCCCATAGTAAACATGTTGTCGGACATGTACAGTACGAAGTTACTTCCAAACAAGAAAGCCATACCCCTTGAAACAAAACAAAGCAATTAAACCGCTAACTCAGCTATGGTAAAAATAAGATGCAACAAAAAAACTCCAAATAAGTGATATCAGAAACAAAACCCACAAGGGTTAAAGAGCCCTTCAAGTTTCAGCCAATCATAGTGGTGATATCAGAATAAAAATGGCTGCCACCAAGTTTCCTGCATAGTGTACCAAGCGTACCCATGTACTGATCCTTAGAAAGTAGTCATATCACCCTCGCCAACAAACAACCGCCATGCTAATCCCACCGACTATTACTTCACATGTTAAATGAAAAACTTGACCATTGCTACTGGTAGCAGCAATGGTCAGGTTTTTCATTTAATCTTTGATCTGATAGTCGATGGAATTAGCTTGGCGATCGTTCGTTGGTAGGGGTGATATCACATCTTTCTAAGGGGAACACTTTCACAGGGTCACCTAAAAGATCACCAAGTCTACTAAAAGACATTGATAGAATCGAGTCGGTGCAGAGAAGATGCACCAAGTCTATCCTTGGTATGAGACATCCGAATATACCCATCGGCTGAAACGTTTAAACCTTGACTCCTTGGAACTTCGACGTTTGAAGGCCGACCTTGTTCTCGCGTACAAAATTCTACACGGGTTAACACGGCCAGAGCTATCTATACTCGAAACGAGTTCTAGTACAGAAACTGGGGGTCATTGTAAAAAATTGACCACCCCAAATCCCAAATTAAACTGTAGACATCACTTCTTTAGTGTCTTGGTGGCTTCATGCTTGCAACTCATTGCCGGAAGCCACTGCCAATCCCACTGCCACTGGCAGCTCCTTCCGGAGACTTTTAGAGAGAGCCAAGCTGGGTCCATTCCTGTTTCGACCAGAATTCTGTTGGTTATAACTCGGCAGGTGATAAGCGGTCAACATGCCCTCACCTGACCGGTCGTGCTCTATTTGCACAACAAATGTTTTATTATTAAATTTCCGGTCGGTACATGGGTTAGCCTTGGTACACCATATAGAAAACTTGGTGTCTGCCAGTTTTATTCTGATATCACTTCTTTGATTGGCTGAAATATGGCAGGTTCTTTCGGCTTTGTGAGTTTTGTTTCTGATACAAATTCTGCAAGGCATGGCAGCAGGGAAATCAGGGGCATCGACCAACGAGATCCTTTTGTTTTTACGGTTGCGTGTCTTCCTGTATTGGTTAAATGCGACAACGATCAAATGTTATTATTTCATTGAGTTACGTCGAGAAAACCTATAAGGAAGCAACGATGTTTTAATTTGCCGTGTTTTTTTTAAATCCACTTGACAACCAATGAAAGGGGATGGAAGAACGGACATACTGACAAAGTCGTTGCTGTAGTCTTCCCAGCCGTTTCGGTTGTACAGAAGACTAAAAAGAGCCTCGCCGTCTCAGAATGCTATTAGAACTAAATTCACCCGTCTTTGTGCAGGGCGTTTTCATCATTATCGATCGCCTCTGGAAAGTTAGAGTACAAGCACGTAATTGGGCAAAAAGACTTCGTGGATCCTGAGTTGGCGGATACACAACTGGGGAAAATAAGCTACATTGGAAGTCCTGGGATCTCAAGCGATGTCCTGGGAGGCGTAATAATGTACAAATGGCGTTAGAGAGCCGAAATAGGTTAAACGCATTAAAATTAACAGGTTGGGGTGAAGGGAGATTCAGTGCGTAGCATGAACTCCCGCTAGTTCAAATATGATTATCAAATAACCTAATCCCATACGAGCAATAA
This sequence comes from Lithobius niger, assembly GCA_023313725.1. NCBI lineage: Eukaryota > Metazoa > Arthropoda > Chilopoda > Lithobiomorpha > Lithobiidae > Lithobius > Lithobius niger. The sequence goes on along the minus strand of JAHWFP010022445.1, from coordinate 26,223 downwards.
ATACACATCAGTTCTTTTTTTTTTTAATTCTAATTCCGTCCGGTGTGTGAAATGACTTTTGCCTTCCTTTTAAATGGATTCATCTACTTAAGTTTCAACCCTGTTGTTGTGTCGGTCATTTTTGGATGAAAATGCAGTTTCACATAAAATTATAGAGAAATAAGTTTTCAAACAAAGGCTTTGGTTTCACTTTTTTTTTTTTTTTGCAAACCTACTAAAAAAAATCGAATAAAACTTTTATAGCATACGGCATCAATGTACTTATAAATGAAGTTGAATGTTTCGCCGACTAAACAAATTATTGAACAGGACGGTAAGCCAATCATCTCAGAAGGCTTAAATAAATGCATGATGCAAGCCTATTTACGTTGCTATTTGGACTTATATGACAAACTGCCTGAGCGGGGAATCGAATCCACGACCTTTGAAACCAAAGGCCGAGGTCCTACCGCTTGGTCGTGTCTGGCTCAGTAGTAGGACCTCGGTCTTTGGTTACAAAGGTCATGGGTTCGACTCCCCGCTCAGACAGACTGACATTAAGGTCCAAAAGGCAACGTACATAGGTTTGCATCTGTATTTATTCAAATTATTGGTGTCGTGCTGTCGGCGTCAAGAGTGCAATCAAATCATTATACACACGGTAATCAGGAAAGTTGTGTTCCAGTTTTAGTACTACGGAACAAACACTCACGAAATGTGGATGCTGTGATGAGGAGAAGAAGCTGTTGACTGTCCTAAAAATGGACGACCATGACAAATAGGATCAAGGTCATTCCTCAGCTAACTTCTTAAAATATGCACCGCGCACCACCGGAATGTCTTAAAAACTTGTAGGGGACAAAGATACATTACCAGTGCAAAAACCAGAACGGAAATTGGACCTAAATTCTAAGAAATGCGTCACACGTAGCATTTAGTACCATTCCAATCCAACAACTATGCGTGCTGGGAAGCATCGCTTGCTGTTCAGGGATCGCAAACATCCTTTTTTAGCGTGTCTTCGCAGCAGTAATTCTGGCCAGATTTTCGTTCTAGACTTTGAATTGGCAAAAATCGTTGTTGCCTACAAGTTTCAAATTTGTTGTCATGGTGGGTGACGCATGCTTAAGCTGTTAGCAATGAAATGAATGGCCTTGATAGGATTTGGCAAGGTCATCGATACCTAGCAATAAGTTACTCGCCATCCACTCATCACAATCATCACCCAGCTCTATAGTTCTAACTGACCCATCAAGCTATAGATCAAGACATTATCTAACAACCCTGTATATATTTACACCGGATGTTCAGGCGAAGGCTAGCGACTGATTCTTTATCAAATTGCCTTTTATTTGGATGCAGGCTAGCGACTAATTCTTTATCAAATCTCCTTTTATTTGGATGCAGGCTAGCGACTGGGTCTTAATCACAAAACAATAAAGTGATGTTTTCTGGTGTTGAATTCTAAATCCTGTTGTGAGACAAAAATGCCGGTGACGTGCACATGTGGGAAGGGGGGAGTTGGGGCATTGCCTCTTCCCTTTTTGCAAAAAAGCCCTATTTGTGAAAAAAAATTGCCTTTTTGTGCCGACATTTGAAGGAAGATGGGGAATGCCTAAAAAGGCATACAAAACGCAAGAAACCACCAAAAGGACAGAAAAAGAAAATAACGACGAATCACTCCTCAACTCCAGCTTTTTAGTTACTTGAATGAGAAACCAGTCACGACGCCAGGATTACTTCTTCACGACCCCACTGGGGCCGCGACCCACAGTTTGAGAAACACTGATCTAGAAGCGTGCTATCGCTCCGCCCATCAAGTTCAGCTTGTTGGCCTTCCACGGCATCAGATTGTTGTGTTCTGATTGTTGTTGTTCAAATCAGGACATTGTCAGTGTTTGGGCGAAGGTTAAGGATTAGGTTAAGTACTAGATTAAGTTGTAGATGTGAGCATTTCACTTTTAGGTCTGTAGGCTCAAATAATCAATAAAGTAAAGTATGGCTAGCTACTGCTTCTCGTACCTGAGACATTAAATCGGCGTTTTCTAGTGTTTAATACTAAATATTAATGCGGCAGAAATTGTATAGATCGACGGGGTATACCGAGTACAGACAACAGAAAATCCTGTTTCACAGCTGTGCATAAGGAATTTCAATACGAAAAAAGGTATCTCACCATCGTTGATGTCATGCTACTTACTATATCGTTATACTTCAATTGTAACTTATCTAAAATAAATAAACTATCTTATCGTCTACTAAACTGTTTATGGGGAAGAGAATCCTGAAGGGTTACCGCTCTTTGAATTAAAAATTACAGAAAACCACTAAGGTTTCCGTTCCAGCCGTAATCACTCAATCTTAAATGACACCTCGGTGATTGTCAGTTAAGCTTGAGTGATAACGTTTCGACCACAAACTAGTTGGCAGCCATTTTTGCTCTGATATCATTGCTTTCTATGGCTAAAACTTGATGGGTCACTTTACCCTTATGGGGTTTTTGTATTACAATTTCTACAACATACTCAGAAATTATGATGAATCGCAAAAGGATAGAAAGAATAAGGAAGGTATCATTTGGGAAAATTAATTTATGAAAGACATGAAACGATATATCATATACGGTACCTAAATCATTAACAATTGCCAAGACAGTTCCTGAAACTATCTATAAGTTGTATTAGACACATTATGAATGTACTGTATATGCACTTACCTACGCATTCGAAGACTGTCGGAGGATACCGCTGTTACTGCAGTCGTTTGTCGTCTGTGGCGAGTCACCCGGTAGCAAACCTGTACGACACACACTAAACGTGAACAACAGATGCGATGACGTCATATCTCAATTTACACAAAACTGTTATATGAAAGACGGAACGGCGATAATTTACAAATATGGTAAACGTGATATCAATGATAGACCAACAATGATGCACTCGTGAAAGCAGTAAATCATAATCAACTGACAATTATACGGTTTCAGATTCGCTTTACGAGTAAAATAGGATACACTGTAATCACCTCCTTCCCCTATACAGTGACGCGTTAGCAGACCCGTACACGCCTTTTTTGACACATGCTTCCTACAAACTACGATTGATAAATTAACCTTACAATTACTGGTAATAAAAGCCAGCTCCAACTTTGCCGCCTCGCAACACATCAGAAGTAACCTGTAAAAGCCAACTAGGAAGCTTTAGCATCTAAAGGATGATGATTCTCTGTTCGGAAACCTGAATTCTACAGAAATGGCCTGTTACTGCCCGCCCCTCATCCCTGTGTAGGAGCCTAACTTAACCTCCCCAAGAGTGGCGCCAGATGTTCCCCGATGAAAATACCCTACCTGAGAGCAGATCACAGCTTTTACCACTTTAGCGCACCCTGACGTTGATGATTTTCAGTATGACGCCTCCTTGCGTCATTCCGTTTCTCCACCTTGGACAAAAATATTGACCGTCTCTCTCTCCGTACGAAAGTGGCTTTAATTTTCCAACCCGGAAGTATAGTGTTGAATCGTGGGCAAACAAACCGTTTTAATCTTCCAAAGGGTTTAACGAGCGTTAACCACTCCTGGTCATCTGCCCGAAGCCCTAAGGCCCTATGTCTGCAACAGCCAGATTCCCAGGCGGTCACCCACCCAAGTATCAATCCAGCCCAATGCTGCTTAACTTTGGGGATCTGACGAGAACCGGTGTTTCCAGCACTGCAAAGCCGCAGACCTCCAATGTTTTGATCTCCAATGCCGCTGGCAACAATGGCTGCTTAACAGTTCGGTTTCAACACGAACTTCCTACGACCAATCTAGTCAATGATTTCTGGGAGGTTTACGATTTTTTCAGGGTCATAAATATCAGGATGACTGGGGATAAAAAATCGGTGGGTCCCTGACCCTGAATGGGCCTCCGCTCCCCATGGTAGAACTAACTGACTTTAATGCCGATAGGGTCCTCATAACAAAAGTCGTAAGTATAGTGCAGTAATATTCGTATAAACTGGTGGAAAATTAAAAAAAATATATGTCTTCGGATTATTGCCCGTCCGCACCCCCCACCCAAAAAAAAAATATTCAGAGAAAAGCGTAGGGGAGGGAGTGGAGGGGGCAGAAGCGGATTATAGGTAGAGCCCCTTACTGCGAGTTTAGGCAAGTTTTTGAATTGCTTGAGTTAGGATGCGTTTATGGAACGACTCGCCTTTGCATTCTCGCAGCTAGAAAGTAAAAATCATCTGAAACTTCAACATGGCGGTGGTTTTAGCCCTTCCGGCTCGCAACGTAAACAGTCAATAATGTGGGTTCAGAAGCGACTGCGAAAATTTAAAATAAGAAGGTATGCTTATCTTATTGTCACGGATTATAAGACTGCAAGTATTTGCTCAAACAATGTCAAATTTAGCTAATTCGGGTAACGTTGTTACCATGGCAACAACACCTTTGCCGTTGCGAGTAAATTCTAGCCGCGAGAATGCATAAGGGAGTCCTTACCAATGCAGCTGATATACGATTTCAAACGGGTAATTCGTTTTCTAGAATGCTGTCTGCAGCTTCTTCGCTCCCCACAGCAAACCAATCGCAGGAATCGTAGCTATCTCCTTGCCATCGGTGTAGTTATGATGCCTTGTTAAACAACGTCGTATTGTTAAGAGATGGAAGGAGCCCGATGATTCCACTCGCGCAAGCACTCATTTCTTAAAATTTTAGAAAATGACCATACATTTCCTTTTGATGTAGGTTCTACTTTCAAAGCTAAACCTAACTACAGAGCTAGGTGTCAAGGAAGGAAGAAGTTACGCCGCCGGCGTCCCCCCCCCCATAGCCCTACCAACCTCAGCATTTAGTATTCCAGTTTGACATCGCTTTTGACTGCTCTACAACTTTGCCGGACTTGTACTAAATATTACCATCAATGACTATCTCTGAAAGAGCTGGCAACAGCAGCAAGTAAACAAGAACATAAATAAAAACTAATTTTTTTTATTTCCGGGAATTACCAGTGCGCGCAGACGTAGTTTATCTAATTTCAGTAACATGCGTGTTGCGTGTCGGACATCGCACTTTGTAAGTTGTTTACAGCATGACAGGAAAATTAATCGTCCATATAAACATCTGTAAACCCTTCCATGAAACTGTCTGGTGATTTGCTTCATTCGGCTAGGCTACTGACACCGTTGGATTATTCAGCACTGCTTTTACACTTCCGTTTTCAGGAAGTAGTAAAAGAAAGTAAGCAGTCACGGTTGTGTGACAGACTGCCAACCTCCTTAAGCTGCTCGGCCCCATCAATGCCCAGTTCGAATCCTCGGGTTTGTCCCTACTCTTACCAGACTACATTCTTCTTCTAAATTGACCGAGTTCTTCGATGCGTACATCAGTTTGCTTCTGGTGATAAAAAAGCTCCAAGAAATTTCTTTAAAAAATAAAGGCTACATTTACGCACCAATCTCGTGTCACAATCTCGCCTCTAGGAGCCGTAAATAATCAAAATTAGCAACACGGGGTCTGTTTTTGGTTCTGTACACTCGTAACGAAACAGTAAATAACTGCAGAGTTCAAAAGCAATCGGGAAACGGTTTTCTTCAGGTAGAATTCTTCAACTTATTGTCACGGATTGATACAATTGCACGCATGGTCGTAGAGCTAAGAAGCGTTGAACCACAATGTGAGTCGCAACTCGCTTCCAGCTACGAGACTGATCATAGGATTGGCCCAAGCTCTTCCCAACAGCACTGTCTTGGTAGAGTTGTGCCCAAGTTGTTACTACAGTCTGCCTGGTCTGATGAGTGACTATCATCAATTGTTGATAATTGCATTGCAACAATACTCAAACCGTATAAGGTGTGACAGGCAATGATGTCATTATGTTAGCTTGGTAACGTATTGTAAAACTCGACCTATTTATTAGGTTGTTGTTGTGACCAATCATTCCCGATCATGTTGCATCATGTGTGAGTCGCATTATTTTGGCTAAATAACTAGAAATTATCCTTCAGTCACTCTTCCCCCACAAAACTATCCAATTTTACTTGCATCCCAAACTATTCACCACAATATTCATCCTCATTCCATTAGATTTACATGGTTAGTATTGTAAAAGCAGTGGAGCATTCACCCACAACCTGATCCATTGAATACTATCCGACAAGATTAACCCAGCTTGGTCTATTTCACCTACTCCATCTCCACCCTCGACGCCATAACTCCATGATGCATTCATCCTCAAGTCCTCCCGCTACACTGTGTTGAGATATATTCGCGTAAATCCAGCATTAATTTTCTCATTGGTCAGAGCCACGGTTGCCTCTCAAATCCAGAATTCCACACTCACACCAGTGCAGCCGAGGAAAGGGAAATTTTCAAATTTATCGTCCTTTTCAAGGTTATGTCGGGATGGGGAGGGATACTGTTGTTGGAAAAAACCTAGGATATTTTACATGATGCAATCGACATGTGCACGAGTGCATTTCCGGGGTCCTTTTCTTCCCAAATACACGTCAGTGGGCCGAGGCAAGTAGTATTGAACTTGGAATCTTTATCTTATTGAGACGGTTATGTTAGCTAATAAGCCACCCTAACCCTCGAGGCGAAAGTACACAGATAGGCAGACAAATTGAAAAAAAAAATTCTGAAAATTTAGTTTAGCTGGGTGATGACTCGGCAAAGAAATCTCACCGAGAAGTTTTGGTGGTCCAATAAATCGATTATGGCTCTTCTGATTGACATGGTTCCCTCTTGAGCTGGGCGTATTGATAATTTCTATAGATCGAAGAGGGCGCCTAGGAAAATGAAGGATTTTATTGGCACTAGGCGAGACTTCTTTAAATTTATTTTAAACCCCAGACGGAATAAAAGATTCGCTGCTGTCCGAAGATCCTGTATGATCTTCTTGGAGTATTTGAACCGGAGAACCCAGTCTTCCAGGTAGGCATGGGTCTTCACAACCGTGGGATGAAGAATCGCTAGAACAGGCTTGGTGAGGGTGGCGAAAATCCTTGGCGCTGTGGTAAGTCCAAATAGGCTGACTTTGAACCGGAAGAATCAGTGCAGAACGATAATCGGTTTGAACGCAGCACTCAAGGAAGGGCTAATTTCAGGACATCTCCTTTGAAAAGAGTCATACATAGTTCATGTAAAGGAGTGGTACGCAAATCCTGAATTTTGGATTGATGTAATCCAGAAGTGGAGGAGAGAATGGCATCACATCAGTGTACATATAATTCACGACTCCTTGAGACGGTCAATGGATGGGCTCCACAGAGAACTCGGCAGTTTCTTAAAAAAGAATTGAGGCTTCTGCCAATTTCTGAATGGTCAATTTCTTAATGGCATTGGGGTACGCAGTGACTTCCAAGCATCCAGATGCAGCTATGTAAATGCGAGCAGCAGTGAAACACCACTATAATATCCATGCTCTGTATCTTCTCAAGAGTCTCTGTACCGAATCCAGGAGAAGTGCAGAATCCGGGAGGAAATTGGCTCCTTGATGAGGTGCAAACTGGGATGGACGAGCGGCATTGTATTTAACATCAAAAAATATCCTTCCTGATCCTTTGGCAAGGGGAGGAACAGGCTTATCAAGTTCCAAGGGGTCACCGTTTCCTCTAACGAAACCTCTGCATTGAAGGAAGGAGCAAAGAACAAGCAAAGAATGAGGAAAGTCGTCATCTTTCTGGATTTGCGTGTAACAATCAGCGAAGGTGGTGTCCGTCCTTAAACCTCTGTTTTTAGAAACATCAGCGGAAGCCTGGATTGGGCAATGGCAAAAATCCGTTGAAACGATAGCATGGAGCAAGGCTGGGGGCAGATAATCCATGGGAAGGGTTAGCTTGAAACTTTTTTCAGCGGAGTCCAAAGCTCAATCATCATCAACAGATCATCAGCAAAAGAAACTGTTTTGTCCGTGTGTGATTCCGTGTTGGAAAGACGGGAATTGTTGTAGAGGGCAGCTTCCTTTCTGGATGTTCCATAGGGCACAGGCTGCGAAGGCAACATGGGTTGGTTCATTGGAGTGAAAGTTCTGCATGGTGAATTACGAAGACATGGCTGCTGTACTGCCAAATCTGGCGAAGAACGAGTGCACTGGGCAAACGGGCCCTGGTAGGCAATGAATGATCCCTGGAAAGTGATGGTAGCAATGAAGCACTGTGTGTGAGCAAAGGGAGTAAAGAGCACCCTGAGGAAACCAGCCCAATGGATGACGAAGGCAAATTCTCAATAGGTGGTTCCAAATGAGCGGCGAAGGTCCAGACAGAGTCTTACTGAGCAAAGAGGCACACAAGGAGGAAGGGATTCCAGATAGCGCAGTGTGACTTGGTTTAGTCAACAAAGAGGAACTGAACGATGAGGAAGACTTCCCACAGCGTCATTAACCAGCAAGCGGGATCTTCTGGTCCGTAAACGGGAGCATCTACTCAAGCCCTGCTCAAGGCAGGCAGGGATTCTAGTAATGGAGTGGATGTGCCAAAGTCCAAAGGCTGGAAAAAAGGGGAAAGCGACGGGATACTACTGCGCTTCGAGTCAATAGAAACGTCATGATGAAGTGAAAACCAGCTCGATCTAGTTTTCCTGCGTTTCTTAACCTTCTGCTTGGAAGAAGAAATGGATTTCTTCTTTTTTTCTATTTAAACTTATTTTCTTGTGTCTGAGTCTGAGACGAGGAAACTTCCGAATCAGAGACAAAACTGACAGTACTTGAAGTGTTTGCGATCTGAGCAAAACTAAAAATATCCAGGTCCAGCAGCGGAACAGGTCTTGCCAAGACAAATAAAGTGAGCGCCTTCCAGAAAGTTCAGAATAACAGGCTGATACAACAACAAGGTTTAAAAACACGGAAGGAGAAATAGCCATGGAAGTTTGCTAGGATTTGAGGGTTTCAAGCTTGGTATGGATTTCGCACACATGATCAGACAAAACCGAATGTAGCATGGAAACATCGATGGGAAATTCAGATGTCAGAAGCTCAGATGACTGGTAAACCGAAAACGAAGTCTGGGTTTCTGTCAGAGGTAAACGAAAAGACATCCGTAGAACAAGAGTCGGAGGAAAGGGGCTCAAAATCTGGGTTAAAATCAAGTCCCGAAGTCAAGGACACACCCTTAATGATGGTGGAGTGGTGGGGTGAATTTTGCACAGACAAAACCACCGGTGACACAAGCACAGATTTTGACGAAGCACAAGAAGTGTCTTTCAGTGTGGATTTAACGGTAGCTCTAGAAGTGGTTTTCGTTTTAGATTTGGCTGACTTCGATGATTTATGACCAAGCGCCCAAGTTGAATCGGAAGCAGAGGCCTTTTCATGGGCCCACTTGGCTCGTTGTTGCTTCGTTCGCAAATGTGATCGTTCTCGCTTATGACAAATTACTTTCTAGTTTTCGTGACGGGGTTGATCTACAAATATCTCACAGTTTAGTGTATGGAGAACATCCCGGCAGCACCAGCACTGTATGCGTGGATTTTGGTACGAATGTTTAAAACGTGTAGAAAGCTTAGGTGGACATGGTGACGTCACAACGACGGTAAATGATGCCGTGAACCTGCACTGCGGAACGCACGTCAGGCAAACAGAAACAGCAAAAAATTGAGACGAAACACAAATTTTGGTTGTGAAAGTTTGCGGCATCCGACAACAAAAGATGGTGAATCACTATGCCTGTGCACTGCGTAGTACCAGATCCGGCTATCTAAAGGGTGAGTTGGATGCATGAAAGGAGGATTTTTCGTCTTCATACAGACAATAATGCAAAAATTTAATTAGGGTCAGTATTCTCTGACACAAACATGTGTTAGATGCGTTGAATTGGTTTACGATAGGTAAGTAAGTTAGGTCAGTTGCCAACTTCTGTGGTATAAAAGAACTGGGATGGCTCTGAGAAGAAATTCGAGTCAAATTTTCACTACCATTGTATTGCCTGATGAGCGAATCACGATAGTTTGTCAAACTCAGATTGACTTTTACCCATTTCGAGCATCCATCTAATCCGCACTTATTTGGATAATTGGGGGGAAGAACTGTGAACGAGATGGATAATTACAAAGTGAAGTTAAACCAGCCTGCATTTGGATGTGGGGCGAACCCACTTTCCTCCCCCTCGGATTACTTCCATGGAAGCTGCGAACACAATACGTGTCAAATTCCGAAACAGCAACATTTCTACACCTGGAAGCAAATTCGCTGCATTACTGTTTATTCAAACGCATCCTAAGTAAAGCAAGAAAGTGTCCACTAAGTTTTGGGCGAAGTGCATAAGCCTGTTCGTACTTAATGTTTAGAAGCTTGAAATTTTTAAAAATAAACCAGTTTACATCTTGTTGGCCCCATGCGTTGAGTGTTATAATTCAGCAACAACGGCATGATTACTCGAGCGGTAAATAAACTAGATGCTAACTCGCTTAATATGTCTTAGACGCTGGAAACAGGGGCAAGCTAACTAATTGAGAGTTGGCTTGCATTTCTCTCAATTTGGAATTCGATGCCGAATTAGAAAGTACGAGCTCGAAAAAGAGTAATAGAATCAGTTAGACCGCGATATTCCTTCTTTAATGTATTTATTTACATTAACTGTAGCATTGCAAGACGTTATAATAACACTACTGGAGTCGCTCGCTTCGCTCGCTCGTTCCGAGTCTTCTCACTACGCTCGAAGAGCTTTCATGCTGCAACTCTTATTTATGCTGCTGACAGACATTCCACATCTAAAACGATGAAGCAAATGATCAGAGTGCAGTAGGAGTTTTTTTTTTAGGCTTCAGTTCATAAACAAATTAAGTGAACAAAAAAGGGCTTCGCCGTTTAGAAAACCATCCCCTTTCAGGCGTGCACGTAAACTGCCAATGAGCCAGGAGGCGATTTCTCGATTTATTCCCCAGTCGGCCTTGGATTGAAGAATCCTTATCCCCAGCTACAAGGCCGTTTCTACACTGTAGCACGCGAGTTGTTCAATCTTTGAACTAAAGATGCATGGTAATTTTAGCATGGATAATCCGTCGAGCCGTTCGGGTCACCTTTATACCGCTCTTGGTACAGATTTTTTTTTTATTCAAATAAATTGTACTGCAGAAGCTGCACAGTAAAAGCGATGCCAAAGCCGAACGCCAAGAACCACACGTTGCGTTTAATTTTTGTTAGTACCACACTTTACATGGGTTTCCTTGTTTCACATATTTCAAGAATTTTTACTTGGAAGCCATCTCCTTCCCCGCTACGTGTGATGCTTTGTAACAGGAACCACATGTCGCCTATAATTTTTGACAAATATAAAATATCCAAAAAGTAACTCATTTTTCTCTCTGGATCTCACCCAACCCACACTTTACACTGGTTATACAGTTTCATTTATTTACCACAATTTCGCTAGATTATTGCTAAGGAGTGAAACAGGTAATGCCTTAACGCATACACTACTGGCAGTGACGGTGCCAGGGGTGGACCAGGGTGGGCCATGACCTTCTCCCCCCTCCCAAAAAAAAATATCACGGTCCCCCGCCCTCTGAGGACCCCCCCCTCCCCCAACACCACTCAGGTCACCACCAGATAATAAAATAATAAAAAAAAATCTTGCAAGCTAACCTTGAAATCAAATGAATAAACAGAGCTTTTATTTATTTTATTATTTTATTTTATTATTTTTTTTTTAGCAACTTGGCATTAAAGGGGTAGCCAAATTTATATTGTGTGTTTATGGGGCGTATTTTACAAATAAATTGTACTACATTGCAGCTTAGGTTACGTTCCGGTTGGATTAAACGTTATAAAAGTGCCTAATGCGGTTGCCTTGAAAAAAAAAATCCTTGACCCAGTCTGTTTCCAGGTGTGCCCTCTGTCGGCCCCCCCAAACAATTCAGTCCTGACGCCGTCACAGACTACTGGTCGAATGTTGCTGTTTAAAACGTTACGAACGTATCGTAGAAATATTCCTGCAACCTTTCTGTTATCAGTATATTTTGATTCAGCATTTGGCACTTAGTATATAATTTTTTTCGTACCGTTACGTTATTTCATTTTTTTAACGGTAAAAGGGGTATTCTGTGCCGTGCAAAGAAGTGCAAGTTCTTCAATACACTAAGTGTTAGAGTGGTTGCATAGTCTGCTTATCTGTTGAGCAACCGTACTTTTCATTCTTATAATAATAATAAGATGTTTAACCACAAAGTGGTATGGATCCAAAAGAATAAGCCACTTACTCTGGTCCAAGTCAGAATAAATTTAAAACATGTTGAGAACTGATCACAGTGTACAGAGTCATTAGGTAACTTATGCCCGGCAAAAACACATACATGTTGGGAAGAATGAAGTGGCCAGCTTGGACCGTTTTTGCTCTGCCCCTTGGGACTTTCCTTGTACGGTGTATCCTCTCAGTCCACGGCCGAGAGGGGCAAAGTAGCCAACCAGGTTCAAAATAGTGTAGTTGTGCTATATCTTGTATGTATGCATATCCTGTACAGCAGGTACAGTTGACAATCCCTCTTCCGAACTTTAACAGCGGCTACCACTTAAATACTTTTATGTTCGGCAGCCCGGAAACACAACAGTTGTTAACATACTACAAATTGAGTAAAAACCATCTGTCTACTGCGGCACTGGATGCATGATTTAAATGCATCAAATAAAAATGTAGTGTTTGGATTTCAAACCACACTGCAATTACCAAGCTTTGTTTTAACCAAAGCATTAAAGGGCATTAAAGTTTTAAGGTGAGGTATAGTTCAAGTGTATAGCAGAGCTTAGTGGTAGCTTCTCCAATACTCTTGAGCTACCCAGTGCACAGTCAACAGTTGGCTCCGAGACCGAACTAGCAGCTCTACCGTGAGCAATAATTTCGGTATCGAATGTATGCAACATGTTCCGACCCAGAGGTAATAGATACAAGTTAAAATCGATGTTATGGGCCTTTAAACACTAATAATATTCCGTCCCCATATTTCTTGCGACCATCTACATCGTAGTACTTATAACTGCAGTTACATTTTACAGACCAACAGCTTTGACTATCGTTGCAAATGTGGAACAAATTGTTCGCAGAACTACTTTTGACTTTAATCATGAACAAAACGTGCATTCAGATTATCAGTTTGGTTTTGTTCCTAACTACAACTATGTCTTCATTACTGAGGTGACTTGACTTTTTTTTTAAATGACCGTGGGGGTTCCTCTGAACGCACTCTTCTTTGACTTTACTAAAGCCTTCAAGTATGCTGTACATTGTAAGCATATTTTTAACTAGAGCATTTTAGCTACCACGACAACTTTTAAATTGGTTAAATTGTTTGGCCTTGGTGACGTCACTCTTATTCTGTGAGCTGTACGAAGCAATCTATTGCAAGGTTTGGTCCTTGGCCCTCTACTATTCATCCTTTTCTTTTACGTCTTAAAAGATATTTGGCCCTCTACTATTCATACTTTTCTAGAATGTCTTAAAAGATATTTGGCCGTCTACTATTCATCCTTTTCTTGAATGTCTTAAAAGATATTTGGCCCTCTACTATTCATACTTTTCTAGAATGTCTTAAAAGATATTTGGCCCTCTACCATTCATCCTTTTCTTGAATGTCTTAAAAGTTAATACCTTTGAAGCTAATATAAATAAACTTGCTGAAAACGTGGAAGTTCATGCCCCTGTTGTGAACAAAGACACTTTTGTTTGCCCAAATTGAATCAGCTGTCAGTAACTTTGTAAGCTGGTCTATTATTTCAGTTGTGCTGTGAAGCTTTCCATTTCGGATATCAAAATGTACAACTGGAATATTCCTTGTTCCAAGGTTTTCCCAATTTAAAAAATACCAGGCGTTTGGTTTTCTTACGATGTGAAACCCAATTTACACTGTATTAACGTTGTTAAGATTGCAAATCAGACAGATACATTGATCAAGAGAATTTTCACTTCCGATGATAGGAAAACGCTGGTCAGGTTTCGTTAAGGTCAATCTCAGAATATGCTAGCCTCGTTTGGTCGCCATATCAGGTGAATTGCATTGACCCATCAGGTGAGTTGGTGCCACTTCACTAAGCCTTTGCACGGTCTGAAAAATAAATCGTACACCTACCGTTTCTCCGCTAAGGAGTTGTCTCCCACGAATCATATCATTTTTTTTTTCTTATACTCCTTTTTAACCATACTTGTCAATTTTGACTTCTGATTCTTTTCTCACGCCACTTTCTAAAAAGGATACACAAATAAAGTTGTCGCAAATATAATTCCAAATAAAGTTGTCGCAGTGTGGAACGGGCTATCAGCCAAGGTATTAACAACATTGCATACCGTTCTTTAAAAATAAAATCCCGGCGTATTAAAGGGACAGTACTCGCTTGGCCATTTTTATTAAATTAATTTCCTCAATACACTACCGGATGTAGTTTTTTAAGAAATCATCTAACAATTATTAAGAGGTCCACGTGCCCGATGTCAGCGTTAAATGTGGTATTTGTGTCCTATCTTCTCACGGCAGCCAGCATTTAAGCTAACTCCCGCCAAAGCCCACCAAGCAGTGAACTAAGGCGAGTGAACGATAGTATTGGGAATTGTATTCGATCGTAGCGCGCCTGATGGCATAACCCCTCGTACATGCACACGCGTAACCCCTCGTACATGTACACGCGTAACTTGACGCGCGTAGACGCGAATGCAGAAAAGAATACTGGTTTCTCCCCTATGGCTTACCCTTAATCCATTGCGAATCGGCAGCGCGTTGGAGTTGGCGTAGGCTCAACTTTTCCGCGCGAGCCGCGCGGCAGGACGGGTTTTTGTGCCCTCCAGCTACTATGAAACTGGGTATTCAATAGAGGGATTTGTAAATAGGTCAAGACGGTCGGTCATTCTCACCCCTTTTTACGCGTGATCGTGGACACACCAGCGCTGCCTTCTTTTCTGTGTCTGCTTGTATGCGCGTCAAGTTACGCGTGTGCATGTACGAGGGGTAACTTGACGCGCAAACTTGACGCGTCCCCTCTTCTCCCCCTCCCCCTAAAAATACTCCTATTCCCACAGTATATTTTACCCCCCCC